>SNQJ01S0023537.1:54571-68578 GCA_010110895.2 Picea sitchensis | reverse complement strand
CCCCAATTTTTGGGCTTCCAACCTATGAGTCCCGAGTTCATGAGATGTGGATATCCTGACATGCGTCCTCCACCACGAACGGTTCTGATCTCCTCGCGCCTTGCAACCTCGCTACTCTGACTTTACAACTTTTGGGGCTTCAACTCCCGAGTCCCCGATACATGAGATCACGTGTAGATCTGACAGCTCCGGTGACCTGAAATCAATGGGCCTACCTCTCCTGAGCTCCAAACCTCCTCGGACCCTTGTGTTGTAACCTCCTTGCACCTCTGCAAGATCTGACGACCCTCAAAACTTCCCGAAACCTCCGAGAAGATTTCGACCGTTCCTTCCACCTCCTTGCACCTCTGCAAGATCTGACAACCCATGAAACTTCCCAAAACCTCCGAGAATATTTCGACCGTTCCTTCCTTCTAAAACAAATTCTTCCACACGAATATTGACTCTCCTGCGCACGCCCTCGCGCTTACTCAAACACTTTAAAGGCTCAACCCTTTCATGCAATCCTTCGACGGATCTGAAGACTTACTCTTTCCTGAACTTCTCCAAGACTTAAATCTTCTTGGAACTCTCCTGCACGCACTCCTTGCGGAAACCCTTCAACAACTCCTAAGTGTTGAAGTCTTCCGGCTCTACGCACTCCTGCAGCAGCAGTCTTAGAACTTCTTTGCTCAGATCTACGACTGAGACTTCCTTCTCCGCCTGCGCACTCCTTGCACAGCTTCAACAACGCAAATCCACTTCTGGGTGAGCGAGAACAAAGGTTAAACTACTAAGCCTTCATCAACGCACTCTATGTGGATGAATTCAACTGCACTCTATGCAGGAATCTCTTGGCTCAAATAGAGAAACGATTGAACCTCACTCTTTCTTCCTTTCAGACTTAAGTTAGAAGTATGAAATCACATGCACAACATATACAAAGCAAATGCATCACAAGAAAACAAACATTCATGAGCAGAATATAAACAAACAGAGAATAGACACATAACCATGGATTTGAATCAAAGCTTCCTTCTATTAATTCAATATCTGTACATGGATGTTCTACACACAGTTCTCTGCATGCTCTTCTCTTCTTGCTCTCTCAATAATGTTACCAAGATAAAATGAGGGTGTCTATATCCATTTTCCCTCTCGAACTCTAAACTATCAAATCTAGACTTAAACATTCTATCTACCTGCATCAAATCTAGTAAATGCCTCAACTACTAAAGGACGAGAGCTTAAGGCTCAAGGTCCAATACAATACAATGTGCCTCCATGAGATGCTTTCATTAAAGGCTTGCACTACAACTCCAAAAGCGCTTTAAAACTTTTGGGTATGTAAATCCAGCTGATCTTTGCTTGAATGCGCTGGCTCGCTTGATGAGTTGGATCCTCCTACATCATGACCTCGTTGTCTTTCTTGAGCATATCTATAATCAATTTTACAATTTCAGCAAAATTTGGGATAAATCTTCTTAAAAAGTTAATTTTTCCTAAAAATCACTGAATTTCTTTTCTATTTCTAGGAATATTGATAGTATCTATAGCTTCAAACCTTTTCAGGTCGATTTTAATTCCATCTCGAGATACGATGTGGCCCAAAATTTTACCTTCCTGCATTGCAAAATGAGATTTCTTGGGATTTAAAGACAAACCAAATTTGCGACATTTCTCAAACGTCTGTTTGAGGTGTACTAGATGTTCTGTATCAGACTTAGAAAACACAGTTAGATCATCAAGGTAAATAACAAAAAACTTATCTTTTTCACTGACAAAAGCTATGTCCATAGCTCATTGGAAAGTTTCTCCTGCATTCATTAAACCAAATGGAATTTTATCATACGTAAAGGTGCCCCATGGGGTGGTGAATGTTGTTTTCTCTTTATCATCCTGATGGACTGCAATTTGGTTATAGCTTGAAAATCCATCAATCATAGACATTATATTATCTCCTACTACTTTTTCCAACACATGATCCATTTTAGGTAATGGATAATTATCTTTGAGTGATGATCTGTTTAGATTTCTAAAGTCTACGCACAGTTTGATTTCACCATTTTTCTTCCTGATCGAAACTAGGTTAGCTACCCACTCAGAGTACCTGAGTGGGAAATTGATCTTGGCATCTAGAAGTTTCTTTACCTATTTTTCTATCACAGGCAATAATATAGGATTTATTTGTCTGCGATTCTGCCTGAATGGCTTGACACCCATCTCCAGAGGAATTTTATGTTCAATTATGGTGGTATCATAGGTTCTTAATTCATCACAGGACCAAGAAAAAACATCCTTATACTGTTTGAGCAACTCAACATATTTACTTTTTATTTCAGGAGGAAGGTATTTAGATAATTTTACCAACCTAGGAGTTTCCTTGGTGCCTATATCACAATCTTCAACTTCTTATGGCTGAGGCTGTAAAGTAGTCTTCAAGGGAATGTCGTCATGGTTAAATAATCTCTCTAAGGGAATCAAACCTTTGGGGATCTAATTGTTTTTTAGTATCAACATACGGTGATTAACAATCTTATCTTGAAACTCTTGAAGATCTTCTCCTTCCTGCATAATCCAAGCAGGGTCATTCTGATTTTCTTGGTCAATATGTGTTTCAACAAAGTCATCTACCATTTCTAGGAATTGTCTGGTTTGTTCATCATCTTCAAAAACCTGCCAGTGTTGTATATTTTTTAGTATGGAAGGTCTGTGCCTCATTTCTATATGATATTTTAGTTTGAAAACAATAGGAGATAAAAACATTGAGGTTTCTTTGGCCAATGAATCTGCCTGTTGATTTTCTGCTCTGGGAATGTAGTGAACATTAACCGATGAGAAAACGTTTTCAATCAGGCACAATTTATGTAAGACCTTAACCTAGGGTGTTTAGCCTTGTACTGACAATTTATCTATTTTATAATTAATTCTGCATCACCATAGACTTCCAAGTTTTAAATTTTCAACTTCCTAGCAACTTCTAATCCCAAAACTAGGGCTTCATATTCACATACATTATTGGTGTAATCAATGTGCCACTGTAACCTATAAGAGAAAGGGGTAATGAAATCATCTCCTAGTGCTACAAACAACACTCTAGCTCCTTCTCCTTCACAAGATGAAGCACCATCGAAATACATTTTCCAAACTCCAGTACTATATACATCATTATTTGTCTTTTCTGTACATTCCTCTAAATCATCATATATTGATAAAATACAGTTTCCTAAATCTTGATCTGCGATATAATTAGGGTAGTTATTCATACTCAACATATCACTTACTGTAAATGATAACCTTGTTTCTCTGTACAAGTGGGTGAATTGTCCACCGAAAACTGGAATTGTAGCATATGTCATATCTAGTTAGAGGGATCCTCCAAGTTTAGTGCCCCAAGACCTGGATAACAACATGCTATACTTTGGAGGTATATCAACAATGACTACATCCATCAGAACAATTTTTACAGGAACCTATGCGATATTAACCACTAAATCTTTAATCATACCCATACATTTGATTTTTCTCGAATCAAAAGAATACAGGTCTCCGTATGGTCGATTAATTTCGAGACCTAGTCTATCCATAATACCTTTGGGCATCACATTGTGAGAAACTCCAGAATACAACATGCAATTATGAAGAAGATGATCATGTAACGTTAACGTAATATAAAAGGGAGCGATGGTATCTCTGGCACCTTCAAAGTGTGGGCCAAAGATTATATTTGGTTTATCATCTTCCAAATTTATAACGTCAGCCTAACTTTCAATATCTAAAATTTTTATCATTTTGGCAATTTGTTTCCTGTAGGTAGGGTTTTTTGCTAGTTCGACCAGAGGTACAGGGATCTTGATTTTATTAATCTCATTCTCTAGATTAAAACTTCCCACTTTCCTATCGGTTTCCTTAGTTTGGATTTCTATTTCCCTTTTTTCTGATTTATTAATTTGTGTTTCTTTTGTTTGAGCTGTTTTTGTTTCTTCCATGGGAATTTCTGTTGTTCTTGTATTAACAACTGGTGTTTCTGTTTCCTTTTTGTTGGTGGACTATGTGTCAGTAGCCTTGGTATTAACAGTATGTTTTTCAGCAGCTTTTGGAGCCGCCTCATCTGTTTCCCCTCTCGGAAAAATTTTCTTCGGTAGGGCAGTTGTGACATTTATGTTTCTAGGCCTTAGATTATATTTTTGTTGGAGCTTGGCCATTATATTATCAATCATTCCTTGATAAGAAGAATCATTTGTAATATTCATATTCTCAACGTTATTAGACCAAGCTTCTGTGTTTAGATATTTTTCATATTCTTGTCTCGTCAAATAAAGTTCTTGATAATCATCACCAAGATTATTGATATCTTCCTCGAACTCCTCAAAATTTCGTATGTCTTCTCCACCTATAAAATTTCTATTCTTAAAGGGGGCTTGAATCTTTTGTTCTTCATTCTTAATTATTCTTTGTTGTATTTGAGGGTTAGTATTCCTTCTGAAATCCTTTCTAGGGAACCGATCATTCTTTGATTGGTATAATTCCATTCTCGAGATTTTATTCGACAATTCTTTGATTATTTTAGCCATATCGTCCATATTATATTTCAAGAATATTCCAACTCCGGAGGTTCCCGCTTGTTCACTGAATCACCTGGTTTCCTTATTTCTCGTTTCAAATTTGGCTTTGTATTTCCTTGATGCCATCATGTTTGACTCAATTTCCACGGCATCATCCTGCATTTTTGTGAGATCAACAGATCTTCTTTCTCTCAAAAATAAACCAAAATCGGGGTCAAAATACCCAACGTAGGTTACCTTTTCTACAGGTTGGGAAGGTTTGACCTTAGTTGGTATCTTGTTACATAATTTATTAAATCTTTGATTAAATTCGAGAACTATTTCCGAAGTTTTCTTTCTTAAAGCTCCAAACTCGGTTAGATAGTAAAGGTGATCTTTTCTCTCTCCCCATTGTCTAAGAAAGGCGCTTTCTAACTCATCACATGATCCTATGGAATCTACCGACAGTCTTCAGAACCAGGTTCTCACCTGTCCTTCGAAATTTTGAACTAGGAGTATTGAATAAACATCCTCGTGTTCAAGGCCAAGGATATCAACAAATTGATCGAGTAAATTAATGTTTTTATTCGCAGTTAAATCCCCTTCTCCTGTGAATTTTGGTAGGTTTTTCATATAATTTTTGGGTAAATCATGGAGAGGAATTGGGAGGACCAAAGGAGCATACGTAGCAGCTACTTTGGAAAATATTCTAGGGGGTGGGGGTGGTACTTGAACACCTCCTCCTCCTCCAGCACCACCACCACCTACATCACCACCTCCTCCAGCTGCAACCATTGATAATTTAGAGGGTGAAATCTGAATATTATAGAGAAGGATTTTAAATATGTGTGGTGACCCTTCAGTTGCGTCTGGATAAAGAATTTTTTTTTTAGGGAAATGACCGTCGGCGGACAGAGAATTTGAAAAATAGGGAACTGGAAAATGAGGACTGGTTTCTTCGGACTCACAAGATGTGTACATAGGACAACCAACAGGAGTCGAGTCAAGGTATACAATACATTCTTCTGACCTTTAAGAGTTTGGAAGCTAAACTTCAGGAACTAATGTAATTTGAATCGAAGTGGGAAGTGAGATAGATCTTTTACCTCTATTGGTAAAGGAGATAGTTGGAAAAGTCTCAGCTTTAAACTTGGGTAACACAAACTTAGGTTCTAGGGTTTCGATTCTATCGATGGATGTTCCTCTGAAAAGGAGTTGGGTGGAAACTTCTTGTGAAGATAACTGCTCAAGTATACCCTTAGTATTTGGCTACATGGATTTGGGTTGATAAATCTTACTTGTTGATGAAGAAGTTTGTTTAAGGTATCTTCTTGGTTTCAAAAGTTTTTCAGGATCGGATACAGGTGAGGTCTTCTTAACGTATGGATTCTTTCTGGTATTTTTTCGATTAAATGCCAATTTATTAGTTGTGGATTTGTCAAGTGAAAGATAAAAATTAACCTTATAATATATTCAATCTTTCTTCACTATCAAAGAGAGAAACTTACCAGTGTAGTTCTCCGAGGGAAAAATAACTTCGATTCTCCATCCCTGGCAACGACACCAAAAATATGTTGTTCTTGAGTTTATACTTAAGCCTCACAACATAATGCCAGGCATCACAAAATAAAGAGAGAGTTTTTAATGTGAAAATATGATCAATACTTTTAAGAAAAAGAAGCTATGGGTGATTCCTAAGTTGTCTTTGCCTAGATTCCCAACGTTCGCGGACACTTATGTCTTGTTCAATCACTACCCATGAGCGTTCAATCTCAACCCGGTATTAGCGGTCTCTAAGATGGTATTAAACATGGTTAAAGCAATGTGGGTCTGATCTCTAAGACTGGGGTCAATATTGGGCTGCCTTGCAACAGGTACAAACATGGAGAAAAGAAACAGTCAAAGGGTCTGTTGTTTTTAATATTTTCTTTTTGTATTTCAATTAAACGAGAAAAGTTCCTAAAATTGAATTAATGATATAACAACTCAAAGGTCATTTTTCGTATCTAAGTTAAATTTGAAAATAATGAATGTAATGAGAAAAAAACATAAAGTTGTTAAACAAATCAAGGCATCAATCACAGAAGAATCTTACTTTGCTACAAAAGAAGAAAATAGATGTTGTAACCATTAATGAAGCATAAAATGTAGCTATCTAACTAACTCACAGGTCTTGTATTTGCTAATAGAAAACACAGAGGAAAATCTGTAAGCAATCAGATAACTAAATGAAACATATAACCACAATAGAAGTTGTACTAAATTGCGATTAAGCATTCATCAAAGACACATGAATAGAAATGTTGGAATATGAAAGAACAAAAGAATACATAACTCAAAATTGATGAAATATGGAGTCTCTAGTCTACACTTGTATTAATTCTCAAAGAGGAGATATTTCTTTGTTACAATCGGTAGGAAGGATCCTTTCTTTAGTCTTTTGAAACTATATTTATACAAGAGATTCTCAACCCTAGGCTGTCAAAATTTTCGTTATTCCTAGGTAATAACGATTACAAAATGAAAAATTGAACCATTCCACTTGGTTCTTCTCTATCTCTTTCTCTTACCAACAGAAAGAGATATGTACCTATTATTTCATTGATTATTTGAGGTACTCCCTTCACTTTGCTCAATACATTTGACACACCTGCTTAAAAAATGTACTAATAGTCTAGAAGGTTCTGTCATGTCTTTTTCCTCAAAAGGATATAATTTCTTCTGTAATTGTGGCAACCTATCTTGTATTATTTTATCTTCATAAATCATTGAATGTAACTGTAGATTTGGCTTCACCAGGCATCTATCTATTTGAGCAATGTCAACCTGCTTTAACTGTGAAATTTCAGCCTGAGCTGCCTCTAAGCTTTCTTTGATGTCAAGTTGATGCTTTACAATGTCGATTTGTACTAGTAGTTCAGAAGAATCATCCTTTTTGAGGCCTAGTGATTCTTTGTTAAGAAAATGAAAAATCTCTTCACAATCCTCTTTTATTTCCTTGGTTGTTATTTTACTCTCAACTATATTGGTCTACCATGTCTTTAATATTATATCACCTCTAATTTTCTCTGCAACAGTCAATCTAGGAGTTCTGGGAGTTACAAATATTTCTTCTTTAGTGGATGACACAACCGCTTTTTAGAAAGTGATTCGAGCTGCAGTAGCCTCTCTTTCTCTGAAATCAATATTTTCCAATGATTGGCTTACTTCCTGAAAATGATCTTGGATTATTCATACCTTAGCAAAAAGGCTTTGTTGTTCTATTTATAGTTTCTTTAGCACTTCCTATGCTTGAGCTTGAAACAATTTTATATCCACAACCATTTTCTTAGTGGCACTAACCTTGACTTGTAATTTTTTTATCAACTCATCTTGCTGGATAGTCTTTCTTTCACTCACTTGCATCTTCTTATGTGTCTCATCAAGACTGGACTTGAGCAGTTGGCTTTCTTTTTTATCACTAGCTCTAGCCTATTCCAATCCTTTATTGACTTCTTCTCTGACATTCTTTTCTGTATTCCTTATTTGATTTTGCAACTGAATTATCATCTGATTCCTCTTCTTCAATCTTTCCTTAATATTATAGACTGAGAATAGGTTAGCTGTTGCAAAAGCTCCCAAAGAACCAACTACTTCTGTAGCAAAATCTTCATCTTCTAAATTTTGTCCATCACATAATACTCTGTGCTTTTTTACCGTTGTACCCTCTCTCTGGTGCATCTCTTTCTTCACCACAACTTTCCTTTTCTTACTAAAAAATAAATCGGAGGGAGGTATCTCTTTAATAGAGATATGCGTGAGATCTCCTATGAATATTACCTATGCATTGGGGTTTCCTCTAGTGAACTGTAATGGGGTTTCCTTAGGATTTTGCAGGCCATTTTTCTCCATCCATGATTTCCTCCACACACTCCTTCATGAAATTCATTTATAACTTTTTATGTTTCAGATTCTACTAAACAACCTAGTAAGAAACCAAGAGGATCTTTCCAGTATAGTTGACCATCTACAATGCAATTTTTTACTGCATGTAACTTCAAAGTTATAGATTTAGATGGAGTTAGGTCACTGGGGAATTGAACATTCGAAATATATGAAACAATTTCAATATACCAAGCTGAAGAAGATAATTTTTCTAAAATTTCGGTTGCTGATTCAGTAACATCAATTTCATTTATATGTAAAAATATCTCATATTTTTGCAGCTGATTTATTTCAAGTGCCTTAAAATCTGATTCAGCTAATAGCTTAGCCAAACCTTGACCTTTAATAAGTTTGGTTGGTTTTACTTCCAAATCAAACTCTTGAATTTTAACAAGCCATTGACCTCTCCTTCCATCACTATCGGGTTGAACCAATATGTCTTTAACGGAACTGGTGGGTACATATGCTATGATTCTAAAATGTAGCACATAAGTTCTGAAAGTTTTGAGGGCTTTCACCATTGCATAAGCTTGTTTTCCAATATATCATATTTGAATTCAACGTCTCTAAGATTTTTGATAAAAAAATGTGATTGGTTGCTCAAAACCTTCATCATTCTTTTGTAATAGTACGACTGTGATAGTGTGCTCAGAGGTGAATGAAAAAATCGGGAATTCTTTCATATAATCTGGGCTTTCTAGTACTAGGGCTTCCCCTATAACCTTTTTAATACGTTGGAATGATGCTTTGGCTTCAGTAGTCCACTTGACCTCGCTGTCTTTCTTGAGCATATCTATAATCAATTTTACAATTTCAACAAAATTTGGGATAAATCTTCTTAAAAAGTTAATTTTTCCTAAAAATCACTGAATTTCTTTTCTATTTCTAGGAATATNTTCAGTAGTCCACTTGACCTCGCTGTCTTTCTTGAGCATATCTATAATCAATTTTACAATTTCAACAAAATTTGGGATAAATCTTCTTAAAAAGTTAATTTTTCCTAAAAATCACTGAATTTCTTTTCTATTTCTAGGAATATCGATAGTATCTATAGCTTACAACCTTTTTAGGTCGATTTTAATTCCATCTCAAGATACGATGTGGCCCAAAATTTTGCCTTCTTGCATTTCAAACTGAGATTTCTTGGGATTTAAAGACAAACCAAATTTGTGACATTTACAAACGTCTGTTTGAGGTGTACCACATGTTCTGTATCAGACTTAGAAAACACAGTTAGATCATCAAGGTAAATAAAAAAAAACTTATCTTTTTCACTGACAAAAGCTATGTCCATAGCTGATTGGAAAGTTTCTCCTGCATTCATTAAACCAAATGGCATTTTATCATACGTAAAGGTGCCCCATGGGGTGGTGAATGCCATTTTCTCTTTATCATCCTCATGGACTGCAATTTGGTTATAGCCTGAAAATCCATCAATCATAGACATTATATTATCTCCTACTACTTTTTCCAACACATGATTTATTTTAGGTAATGGATAATTATCTTTGAGTGATGATCTGTTTAGATTTCTAAAGTCTACGCACAGTCTGATTTCACCATTTTTCTTCTTGACCGGAACTAGGTTAGCTACCCACTCAGAGTACCTGAGTGGGAAATTGATCTTGGCATCTAGAAGTTTATTTACCTATTTTTCTATCATGGGCAGTAATATAGGATTTATTTGTCTGAGCTTCTGCCTGAATGGCTTGACACCCATCTTCAGAGGAATTTTATGTTCAATTATGGTGGTATCATAGGTTCTTAATTCATCACAGGACCAAGAAAAAACATCCTTATACTGTTTGAGCAACTCAACATATTTACTTTTTATTTCAGGAGGAAGGTATTTAGATAATTTTACCAACCTAGGAGTTTCCTTGGTGCCTATATCACAATCTTCAACTTCTTCAGGCTGAGGCTGTAAAGTAGTCTTCAAGATAATGTCATCATGGTTAAATAATCTCTCTAAGGGAATCAAACCTTTGGGGATATGATTGTTTTTTAGTATCAACATACTGTGATTAACAATCTTATCTTGAAACTCTTGAAGATCTTCTCCTTCCTGCATAATCCATGCAGGGTCATTCTGATTTTCTTGGTCAATATGTGTTTCAACAAAGTCATCTACCATTTCTAGGAATTGCTTGGTTTGTTCATCATCTTCAAAAACCTGCCAGTGTTGTATATTTTTTAGTATGGAAGGTCTGTGCCTCATTTCTATATGATATTTTAGTTTGAAAACAATAAGAGGTACAAACATTGAGGTTTCTTTGGCCAATGAATCTGCTTGTTGATTTTCTGCTCTGGGAATGTAGTGAACATTAACCGATGAGAACAAGTTTTCAATCAGGCACAATTTCTGTAAGACGTTAACTTAGGGTGTTTAGCCTGGTACTGGAAATTTATCTATTTTATAATTAATTCTGCATCACCATAGAATTCCAAGTTTTAAATTTTCAACTTCCTAGCAACTTCTAATCCCAAAACCAGGGCTTCATATTCACATACATTATTGGTGTAATCAATGTGCCACTGTAACCTATAAGAGAAAGGGATAATGAAATCAACTCCTAGTGCCACAAACAACACTCTAGATTTTTCTCCTTCACAAGATGAAGCACCATCAAAATACATTTTCCAAACTCCAGTACTATATACATCATTATTTGTCTTTTCTGTACAATCTTTTCTGTACATTCTTCTAAATAATCATATATTGATAAAATACAGTTTCCTAAATCTTGATCTGCGATATAATTAGGGTAGTTATTCATATCCAACAGATCACTTACTATAAATGATAACCTTGTTTCTCTGTACAAGTGGGTGAATTGTCCACCGAAAATTGGAATTGTAGCGTATGTCATATCTAGCTCGAGGGATCCTCCAAGTTTAGTGCCCCAAGACCTGGATAACAACATGCTATACTTTGGAGGTATATCAACAATGAATACATCCATCAGAACAATTTTTACAGGAACCTGCACAAGATTAAACACTAAATCTTTAATCATACCCATACATTTGATTTTTCTCGAATCAAAATAATACAGGTCTCCGTATGGTCGATTAATTTTGAGACCTAGCCTATCCATAATACCTTTGGGCATCACATTGTGAGAAAATCCAGAATCCAACATGCAATTATGAAGAAGATGAACATGTAACGTTAACGTAATACAAAAGGGAGCGATGGTATCTCTGGCACCTTCAAACTGTGGGCCAAAGATTATATTTGGTTTATCATCTTCCAAATTTATAACGTCAGCCTGACTTTCAATATCTGAAAATTTTATCATTTTGGCAATTTGTTTCCTGTATGTAGGGTTTTTTGCTAGTTCGACCAGAGGTACAGGGATCTTGATTTTATTAATCTCATTCTCTAGATTAAAACTTCCCACTTTCCTATCGGTTTCCTTAGTTTGGATTTCTATTTCCCTTTTTTCTGATTTATTAATTTGTGTTTCTTTTGTTTCAGCTGTTTTGTTTCTTCCATGGGAATTTCTGTTGTTCTTGTATTAACAACTGGTGTTTCTACTGCCTTTGTCTTGGTAGACTATGTGTCAGTAGCCTTGGTATTAACAATATGTTTTTCAACAGCTTTTGGAGCCGCCTCATCTGTTTCCCCTCTCAGAAAAATTTTCTTCGGTAGGGTAGTTGTGACATTTATGTTTCTAGGCCTTAGATTATATTTTTGTTGGAGCTCGGCCATTATATTATCAATGATTTATTGATTAGAAGAATCATTTGTAATATTCATACTCTCAGCGTTATTAGACCAGCCTTCTGCGTTTAGATATTTTTCATAATCTTGTCTCGTCAAATAAAGTTCTTGATAATCATCGCCAAGATTATTGATATCTTCCTCGAACTCCTCAAAATGTCGTATGTCTTCTCCTCCTATAAAATTTTCATTCTTAAAGGGGGCTTGAATATTTTGTTTTTCATTCGTAATTATTCTTTGTTGTATTTGAGGGTTAGTATTCCTTCTGAAATCCTTTCTAGGGAACCGATCATTCTTTGATTGGTCTAATTCCATTCTCGGGATTTTATTCGACAATTCTTTGATTATTTTAGCCATATCATCCATATTATATTTCAAGAATATTCCAACTCCGGAGGGTCCCGCTTGTTCCTTGAATCACCTGGTTTCCTTATTTCTCATTTCAAATTTGGCTTTGTACTTCCTTGATGCCATCATGTTTGACTCAATTTCCATGGCATCATCCTGCATTTTTGTGAGATCGACAGATCTTCTTTCTGTCAACAATAAACCAAAATCGGGGTCAAAATCCCCAGCGTAGGTTACCTTTGCTACAGGTTGGGAAGGTTTGACCTCAGTTGGTATCTTGTTATATAATTTATTAAATATTTGAGTAATTTCGAGAACTATTTCCGAAGTTTTCTTTCTTAAAGCTCCAAACTCGGTTAGATAGTAAAGGTGATCTTTTCTTTCTCCACATTGTCTAAGAAAGGCGCTTTCTAACTCATCATATGATCCTATGGAATCTACCGGCAATATTCGGAACCAGGTTCTCACCTGTCCTTCGAAATTTTGAACTAGGAGTATTGAATAAACATCCTCATGTTCAAGGCCAAGGATATCAACAAATTGATCGAATAAATTAATGTTTTTATTCGCGGTTAAATCCCCTTCTCCTGTGAATTTTGGCAGGTTTTTCATATAATTTTTGGGTAAATCATGGAGAGGAACTGGGAGGACCAAAGGAGCATACGTAGCAGCTACTTTGGAAAATATTCTAGGGGGTGGGGGTGGTACTTGACTGCCTCCTCCTCCTCCTCTAGCACCACCACCACCTACATCACCACATCCAACACCACCTCCTCCGACTGCAGCCATTGATAATTTAGAGGGTGAAATCTCGAGATTATAGAGAAGGATTTTAAATATGTGTGGTGACCCTTCGGTTGCGTCTGGATAAAGAAAAAAAAATTCAGGGAAATGATCGTCGGTGGACAGAGAATTTGAAAAATAGGGAACTGGAAAATGAGGACTGGTTTCTTCGGACTCACAAGATGTGTACACAGGAGAACCAACAAGAGTCGAGTCAAGGTATACAATAAATTCTTCTGAACTTTAAGAGTTTGGAAGCTAAACTTCAGGAACTAATGTAATGTCAATCGAAGCGGGAAGTGAGATAGATCTTTTACCTCTATTGGTAAAGGAGATAGTTGGAAAAGTCTCAGCTTTAAACTTGGGTAACACCAACTCAGGTTCTAGGGTTTCGATTCTATCGATGGATGTTCCTCTGAAAAGGAGTTAGGTGGAAACTTCTTTTGAAGATAACTGCTCAAGTCTACCCTTAGTATTTGGCTACATGGATTTGGGTTGATAAATCTTACTTGTTGATGAAGAAGTTTGTTTAAGGTATCTTCTTGGTTTCAAAAGTTTTTTAGGATCGGATACAGGCGAGGTCTTCTTAACGTCTGGATTCTTTCTGGTATTTTTTCGATTAAATGCCAGTTTATTAGTTGTGGATTTGTCAAGTGAAAGATAAAAATTAGCCTTATAATATATTCAATCTTTCTTCACTAT
>SNQJ01S0023537.1:36559-52550 GCA_010110895.2 Picea sitchensis | reverse complement strand
TATTTGATTTTGCAACTGAATTATCATCTGATTCCTCTTCTTCAGTCTTTCCTTAAGATTATAGACTGAGAATAGGTTAGTTGTTGCAAAAGCTCCCAAAGAACCAACTACTTCTGTAGCAAAATCTTCATCTTCTAAATTTTGTCCATCATATAATACTTTGTGCTTTTTTACCGTTGTACCCTCTTTCTGGTGCATCTCTTTCTTCACCACAACTTTCCTTTTCTTACTAAAAAATAAATCGGAGGGAGGCATCTCTTTAATAGAGATATGTGTGAGATCTCCTATGAATATTACCTATGCATTGGGGTTTCCTCTAGTGAACTGTAATGGGGTTTCCTTCGGATTTTGAAGGCCATTTCTCTCCATCCATGATTTCCTCCACACACTCCTTCATGAAATTCATTTATAACTTTTTATGTTTCAGATTCTACTAAACAACTTAGTAAGAAACCGAGAGGATCTTTCCAGTATAGTTGACCATCTACAATGCAATTTTTTACTGCATGTAACTTCAAAGTTCTAGATTTAGATGGAGTTAGGTCACTAGGGAATTTAAGAGTCAAAATATATGAAACAATTTCACTATACCAAGCTAAAGAAGATAATTTTTCTGAAATTTTGGTTGCCGATTCAGTAACATCAAATTCATTTATATCTAAAAATACCTCATATTCTTGCAGCTGATTTATTCCGAGTGCTTTAAAATCTGATTCAGCTAATAGCTTAGCCAAACCTTGAACTTTAATATGTTTGGTTGGTTTTACTTCCAAATCAAACTCTTGAATTTTAACAAGCCATTGACCTCTCCTTCCATCACTATCGGGTTGAACCAATATGTCTTTAGCGGAACTGGTGGGTACATATGCTATGATTCTAGAATGTAGCACATAAGTTCTGAAAGTTTTGATGGCTTTCACCATTGCATAAGCTTGTTTTTCCAATATATCATTTTTGAATTCAACCTCTCTGAGATTTTCAATAAAAAATGTGATTGGTTGCTCAAAACCTTCATCATTCTTTTGTAACAGTACGACTGCGATAGTGTGCTCAAAGGTGAATGAAAAAATCAGGAATTCTTTGATATAATCTGGGCTTGCTAGTACTAGGGCTTCCCCTATAACCTTATTAATACGTTGGAATGACGCTTTGACTTCAGTAGTCCACTTGACCTTGCTGTCTTTCTTGAGCATATCTATAATCAATTTTACAATTTCAACAAAATTTGGGATAAATCTTCTTAAAAAGTTAATTTTTCCTAAAAATCACTGAATTTCTTTTCTATTTCTAGGAATATTGAGAGTATCTATATCTTCAAACCTTTTCAGGTCGATTTTAATTCCATCTCGAGATACGATGTGGCCCAAAATTTTACCTTCCTGCATTGCAAAATGAGATTTCTTGGGATTTAAAGACAAACCAAATTTGCGACATTTCTCAAACGTCTATTTGAGGTGTACCAGATGTTCTGCATCAGACTTAGAAAACACAGTTAGATCATCAAGGTAAATAACAAAAAACTTATCTTTTTCACTGACAAAAGCTATGTCCATAGCTCATTGGAAATTTTTTCCTGCATTCATTAAACCAAATGGCATTTTAGCATATGTAAAGGTGCCCCATGGGGTGGTGAATGCGGTTTTCTCTTTATCATCCTGATGGACTGCAATTTGGTTATAGCCTGAAAATCCATCAATCATAGACATTATATTATCTCCTACTACTTTTTCCAACACATGATCCATTTTAGGTAATGGATAATTATCTTTGAGTGATGATCTGTTTAGATTTCTGAAGTCTACACACAGTCTAATTTCACCATTTTTCTTCCTGACCGGAACTAGGTTAGCTACCCACTCAGAGTAGCTGAGTGGGAAATTGATCATGGAATCTAGAAGTTTCTTTACCTATTTTTCTATCACTGGCAGTAATATAGGATTTATTTGTCTGAGCTTCTGCCTGAATGGCTTGACACCCGTCTTCAGAGGAATTTTATGTTCAATTATGGTGGTATCATAGGTTCTTAATTCATCACAGGACCAAGAAAAAACATCCTTATATTGTTTGAGCAACGCAACATATTTACTTTTTATTTCAAGAGGAAGGTATTTAGATAATTTTACCAACCTAGGAGTTTCCTTGGTGCCTATATCACAATCTTCAACTTCTTCTATCTGAGGTTGTAAAGTAGTCTTCAAGGGAATGTCGTCATGGTTAAATAATCTCTGTAAGGGAATCAAACCTTTGGGGATATGATTGTTTTTTAGTATCAACATACGGTAATTAACAATCTTATCTTGAAACTCTTGAAGATCTTCTCCTTCCTGCATAATCCAAGCAGGGTCATTATGATTTTCTTGGTCGATATGTGTTTCAACAAAGTCATCTACCATTTCTAGGAATTGTCTGGTTTGTTCATCATCTTCAAAAACCTGCCAGTGTTGTATATGTTTTAGTATGGAAGGTCTGTGCCTCATTTCTATATGATATTTTAGTTTGAAAATAGTAGGAGGTACAAACATTGAGGTTTCTTTGGCCAATGAATCTTCCTGTTGATTTTCTGCTCTGGGAATGTAGTGAACATTAACCGATGAGAAAACATTTTCAATCAGGCACAATTTCTCTAAGACCTTAACCTAGGGTGTTTAGCCTGGTACTGACAATTTATCTATTTTATAATTAATTCTGCATCACCATAGACTTCCAAGTTTTAAATTTTCAACTTCCTAGCAACTTCTAATCCCAAAACCAGGGCTTCATATTCACATACATTATTGGTGTAATCAATGTGCCACTGTAACCTATAAGATAAAGGGATAATGAAATCACCTCCTAGTGCCACAAAAACCACTCTAGCTCCTGCTCCTTCACAAGATGAAGCACCATCGAAATACATTTTCCAAACTCCAGTACTATATACATCATTATTTGTCTTTTATGTACAATATTTTCTGTACATTCTTCTAAATCATCATATATTGATAAAATACAGTTTCCTAAATCTTGATCTGCGATATAATTAGGCTAGTTATTCATATTCAATAGATCACTTACTATAAATGATAACCTTGTTTCTCTGTACAAGTGGGTGAATTGTCCACCGAAAACTGGAATTGTAGCGTATGTCATATCTAGTTAGAGGGATCCTCCAAGTTTAGTGCCCCAAGACCTGGATAACAACATGCTATACTTTGGAGGTATATCAACAACGACTACATCCATTAGAACAATTTTTACAGGAACCTGCGCAAGATTAACCGCCAAATCTTTAATCATACCCATACATTTGATTTTTCTCGAATCAAAAGAATACAGGTCTCCGTATGGTCGATTAATTTCGAGACCTAGTGTATCCATAATACCTTTGGGCATCACATTGTGAGAAACTCCAGAATCCAACATGCAATTATGAAGAAGATGATCATGTAACGTTAACGTAATATAAAAGGGAGCGATGGTATCTCTAGCACCTTCAAAGTGTGGGCCAAAGATTATATTTGGTTTATCATCTTCCAAATTTATAACGTCAGCCTGACTTTCAATATCTGAAAATTTTATCATTTTGGCAATTTGTTTCCTGTATGTAGGGTTTTTTTCTAGTTCGACCAGAGGTACAGGGATCTTGATTTTATTAATCTCATTCTCTAGGGATCTTGATTTTATTAAAACTTCCCACTTTCCTATCGGTTTCCTTAGTTTGGATTTCTATTTCCCTTTTTTCTGATTTATTAATTTGTGTTTCTTTTGTTTCAACTGTTTTTGTTTCTTCCATGGGAATTTATGTTGTTCTTGTATTAACAACTGGTTTTTCTGCTGCCTTTGTCTTGGTAGACTATGTGTCAGCAGCCTTGGTATTAACAGTCTATTTTTCAGCAGCTTTTGGAGCCGCCTCATCTGTTTCCCCTCTCGAAAAAATTTTCTTCGGTAGGTAAATTGTGACATTTATGTTTCTAGGCCTTAGATTATATTTTCATTGGAGCTCGGCCATTATATTATCAATGATTCCTTGATAAGAAGAATCATTTGTAATATTCATAGTCTCAACGTTATTAGACCAACCTTCTGCGTTTAGATATTTTTCATAATCTTGTCTCGTCAAATAAAGTTCTTGATAATCATCGACAAGATTATTGATATCTTCCTCGAACTCCTCAAAATGTCGTATGTATTCTCCTCCTATAAAATTTTTATTCTTAAAGGGGGCTTGAATATTTTGTTCTTCATTCTTAATTATTCTTTGTTGTATTTGAGGGTTAGTATTCCTTCTAAAATCCTTTCTAGGGAATCGATCATTCTTTGATTGGTCTAATTCCATTCTCGAGATTTTATTCGACAATTCTTTGATTATTTTAGCCATATCGTCCATATTATATTTCAAGAATATTCCAACTCCAGAGGGTCCCGCTTGTTCCTTGAATCACCTGGTTTCCTTATTTCTTGTTTCAAATTTGCCTTTGTACTTCCTTGATGACATCATGTTTGACTCAATTTCCACGGCATCATCCTGCATTTTTGTGAGATCGACAGATCTTCTTTCTCTCAACAATAAACCAAAATCGGGGTCAAAATCCCCAACGTAGGTTACGTTTTCTACAGGTTGGGAAGGTTTGACCTCAGTTGGTATCTTGTTACATAATTTATTAAATCTTTGATTAAATTCGAGAACTATTTCTCGAAGTTTTCTTTCTTAAAGCTCCAAACTCGGTTAGATAGTAAAGGTGATCATTTCTCTCTCCCCATTGTCTGAGAAAGGCGCTTTCTAACTCATCATATGATCCTATGGAATCTACCGGCACTCTTCAGAACTAGGTTCTCACCTGTCCTTCGAAAGTTTGAACTAGGAGTATTGAATAAACATCCTTGTGTTCAAGGCCAAGGATATCAACAAATTGATCGAATAAATTAATGTTTTTATTCGCGGTTAAATCCCCTTCTCCTGTGAATTTTGGCAGGTTTTTCATGTAATTTTTCGGTAAATCATGGAGAGGAACTGGGAGGACCAAAGGAGCATACCTAGAAACTACTTTGGAAAATATTCTAGGGGGTGGGGGTGGTACTTGACCGCCTCCTCCTCCTCCTCCAGCACCACCACCACCTACATCAACACCTCCTCCGGCTGCAGCCATTGATAATTTAGAGGGTGAGATCTAGAGATTATAGAGAAGGATTTTAAATATGTGTGGTGACCCTTCAGTTGCATCTGGATAAAGAAAAAAAATTTCAGAGAAATGACCGTCGGTGGACAGAGAATTTGAAAAATAGGGAACTGGAAAATGAGGACTGGTTTCTTTGGACTCACAAGATGTGTACACAGGAGAACCAACAGGAGTCAAGTCAAGGTATACAATACATTCTTCTGAACTTTAAGAGTTTGAAAGCTAAAATTCAGGAACTAATGAAATGTCAATCGAAGCGGGAAGTGAGATAGATCTTTTACCTCTATTGGTAAAGGAGATAGTTGGAAAAGTCTCAGCATTAAACTTGGGTAACACCAACTCAGGTTCTAGGGTTTTGATTCTATTGATGGATGTTTCTCTGAAAAGGAGTTGGGTGGAAACTTCTTGTGAAGATAACTGCTAAAGTATACCCTTAGTATTTGGTTGCATGGATTTGGGTTGATAAATCTTACTTGTTGATGAAGAAGTTTGTTTAAGGTATCTTCTTGGTTTCAAAAGTTTTTCAGGATCGGATACAGGCGAGGTCTTCCTAACGTCTGGATTCTTTCTGGTATTTTTTCGATTAAATGCCAGTTTATTAGTTGTGGATTTGTCAAGTGAAAGATAAAAATTAGCCTTATAATATATTCAATCTTTCTTCACTATCAAAGAGAGAAACTTACCAATGTAGTTCTCCCAGGGAAAAATAACTTTGATTCTCCGTCCCTGGCAACGACACCAAAAATATGTTGTTCTTGAGTTTATACTTAAGGCTCACAACATAATGCCAGGCATCACAAAATAAAGAGAGAGTTTTTAATGTGAAAATATGATCAATACTTTTAAGCAAAAGAAGCTATGGTTGATTCCTAAGTTGTCTTTGCCTAGATTCCCAATGTTCGCGGACACTTATGTCTTTTTCAATCACTACCCATGAGCGTTCAATCTCAACACGGGTATTAGTGGTCTCTAAGATGGTATTCAACAAGGTTAAATCAATGTGGGTCTGATCTCTAAGATTGGGCTCAATATTGGGCTGCCTTGCAACAGGTACAATCATTGAGAAAAGAAACAGTCAAAGGGTCTGTTGTTTTTAATATTTTCTTTTTGTATTTCAATTAAACGAGAAAAGTTCCTAAAATTGAATTAATGATATAACAACTCAAAGGTCATTTTTCGTATCTAAGTTAAATTTGAAAATAATGAATGTAATGAGAAAAAAGCATAAAGTTGTTAAACAAATCAAGGCATCAATCACAGAAGAATCTTACTTTGCTACAGAAGAAAAAAATAGATGATGTAACCATTAATGAAGCATAAAATGTAGCAATCAAACTAACTCACAGGTCTTGTATTTGCTAATAGAAAACACAGAGGAAAATCTGTAAGCAATCAGATAACTAAATGAAACATATAACCACAATAGAAGTTGTACTAAATTGCGATCAAGCATTCATCAAAGACACATGAATAGAAATGTTGGAATAAGAAAGAACAAAAGAACACATAACTCAAAATTGACGAAATATGGAGTCTCTGGTCTACACTTGTATTAATTCTCAAAGAGGAGATATTTCTTTGTTACAATCGGCAAGAAGCATCCTTTCTTTAGTCTTTTGAAAATATATTTATACAAGATATTCTCAACCCTAGGCGACCAAAATTTTCGTTATTCCTAGGTAATAACGGTTACAAAATGAAAAATTGAACCATTTCACTTGGTTCTTCTCTATCTCTTTCTCTTACCAACAGAAAGAGATATGTACCTATTATTTCATTGATTATTTGAGGTACTCCCTTCACTTTTCTCAATACATTTGACACACCTGCTTAAAAAATGTACTAATAGTCTAGAAGGTTCTGTCATGTCTTTTTCCTCAAAAAGATATAATTTCTTTTGTAATTGTGGCAACCTATCTTGTATTCTTTTATCTTCATAAATCATTGAATGTAACTGTAGATTTGGCTTCACCAGGCATCTCTCTATTTGAGCAATGTCAACCTGCTTTAACTGTGAAATTTTAGCCTGAGCTGCCTCTAAGATTTCTTTGATGTCAAGTTGATGCTTTACAATGTCGATTTGTCGTAGTAGTTCAAAACAATCATCCTTTCTGAGGCCTAGTGATTCTTTGTTAAGAAAATGAAAAATCTCTTCACAATCCTCTTTTATTTCCCTCGTTGTTATTTTACTCTCAGCTATATTGGTCTCCCATGTCTTTAATATTATATCACCTCTAATTTTCTCTGCAACAGTCAATCTGGGAGTTCTAGGAGTTACAAATATTTCTTCTTTAGTGGATGACACAACCGCTTTTTGGAAAGTGATTCGAGCTGCAGTAGCCTCTCTTTCTCTGAAATCAATATTTTCCAATGATTGGTTTACTTCCTGAAAATGATCTTGGATGATTCATACCTTAGCAAAAAGGCTTTGTTGTTCTATTTATAGTTTCTTTAACACTTCCTATGCTTGAGCCTGAAACAATTTTATATCCACAACCAGTTTCTTAGTGGAACTAACCTTGACTTGTAAATATTTTATCAACTCATCATGTTGGATAGTCTTTCTTTCACTCACTTGCATCTTCTTATGTGTCTCATCAAGACTGGACTTGAGTAGTTGGATTTCTTTTTTATCACTACCTCTAGCCTATTCCAATCCTTTATTGACTTCTTCTCTGACATTCTTTTCTGTATTCCTTATTTGATTTTGCAACTGAATTATCATCTAATTCCTCTTCTTCAGTCTTTCCTTAAGATTATAGACTGAGAATAGGTTAGCTGTTGCAAAAGCTCCCAAAGAACCAACTACTTCTGTAGCAAAATCTTCATCTTCTAAATTTTGTCCATAATATAATACTCTGTGCTTTTTTACCGTTGTACCCTCTTTCTGGTGCATCTCTTTCTTCACCACAACTTTCCTTTTCTTACTAAAAAATAAATCGGAGGGAGGTATCTCTTTAATAGAGATATGCGTGAGATGTCCTATGAATATTACCTATGCATTGGGGTTTCCTCTAGTGAACTGTAATGGGGTTTCCTTAGGATTTTGCAGGCCATTTCTCACCATCCATGATTTCCTCCACACACTCCTTCATGAAATTCATTTATAACTTTTTATGTTTCAGATTCTACTAAACAACTTAGTAAGAAACCGAGAGGATCTTTCCAGTATAGTTGACCATCTACAATGCAATTTTTTACTGCATGTAACTTCAAAGTTCTAGATTTAGATGGAGTTAGTTCACTGCGGAATTGAAGAGTCGAAATATATGAAACAATTTCACTATACGAAGATGAAGAAGATAATTTTTCTAAAATTTCGGTTGCCGGTTCAGTAACATCAAATTCATTTATATCTAAAAATACCTCATATTCTTGCAGCTGGTTTATTCCGAGTGCTTTAAAATCTTATTCAGCTAATAGCTTAGCCAAACCTTGACCTTTAATAAGTTTGGTTGGTTTTACTTCCAAATCAAACTCTTGAATTTTAACAAGCCATTGACCTCTCCTTCCATCACTATCGGGTTGAACCAATATGTCTTTAACGGAACTGNATTCAGCTAATAGCTTAGCCAAACCTTGACCTTTAATAAGTTTGGTTGGTTTTACTTCCAAATCAAACTCTTGAATTTTAACAAGCCATTGACCTCTCCTTCCATCACTATCGGGTTGAACCAATATGTCTTTAACGGAACTGGTGGGTACATATGCTATGATTCTAAAATGTAGCACATAAGTTCTGAAAGTTTTGAGGGCTTTCACCATTGCATAAGCTTGTTTTCCAATATATCATATTTGAATTCAACGTCTCTAAGATTTTTGATAAAAAAATGTGATTGGTTGCTCAAAACCTTCATCATTCTTTTGTAATAGTACGACTGTGATAGTGTGCTCAGAGGTGAATGAAAAAATCGGGAATTCTTTCATATAATCTGGGCTTTCTAGTACTAGGGCTTCCCCTATAACCTTTTTAATACGTTGGAATGATGCTTTGGCTTCAGTAGTCCACTTGACCTCGCTGTCTTTCTTGAGCATATCTATAATCAATTTTACAATTTCAACAAAATTTGGGATAAATCTTCTTAAAAAGTTAATTTTTCCTAAAAATCACTGAATTTCTTTTCTATTTCTAGGAATATTGATAGTATCTATAGATTCAAACCTTTTCAGGTAGATTTTAATTCCATCTCGAGATACGATGTGGCCCAAAATTTTACCTTCCTGCATTGCAAAATGAGATTTCTTGGGATTTAAAGACAAACCAAATTTGCGACATTTCTCAAATGTCTGTTTGAGGTGTACCAGATGTTCTGCATCAGACTTAGAAAACACAGTTAGATCATCAAGGTAAATAACAAAAAACTTATCTTTTTCACTGACAAAATCTATGTCCATAGCTCATTGGAAAGTTTCTCCTGCATTCATTAAACCAAATGGCATTTTATCATACGTAAAGGTGCCCCATGGGGTGGTGAATGCGGTTTTCTCTTTATCATCCTCATGGACTGCAATTTGGTTATAGCCTGAAAATCCATCAATCATAGACATTATATTATCTTCTACTACTTTTTCCAACACATGATCCATTTTAGGTAATGGATAATTATGTTTGAGTGATGATCTGTTTAGATTTCTGAAGTCTACACATAGTCTGATTTCACCATTTTTCTTCCTGACTGGAACTAGGTTAGCTACCCACTTAGAGTACCTGAGTGGGAAATTGATCTTGGCATATAGAATTTTCTTTACCTATTTTTCTATCACGGGCAATAATATAGGATTTATTTGTTTGAGCTTCTGCCTGAATGGCTTGACACCCGTCTTCAGAGGAATTTTATGTTCAATTATGGTGGTATCATAGGTTTTTAATTCATCACAGGACTAAGAAAAAACATCCTTATACTGTTTGAGAAACTCAACATATTTACTTTTTATTTTAGGAGGAAGGTATTTAGATAATTTTACCAACCCAGGAGTTTCCTTGGTGCTTATATCACAATCTTTAACTTCTTCTGGCTGAGGCTGTAAAGTAGTCTTCAAGGGAATTTCGTCATGGTTAAATAATCTCTCTAAGGGAATCAAACCTTTGGGGATATGATTTTTTTTTAGTATCAACATACGGTGATTAACAATCTTATCTTGAAACTCTTGAAGATATTCTCCTTCCTGCATAATCCAAGCAGGGTCATTCTGATTTTCTGGGTCAATATGTGTTTCAACAAAGTCATCTACCATTTCTAGGAATTGTCTGGTTTGTTCATCATCTTCAAAAACCTTCCAGTGTTGTATATTTTTTAGTATGGAAGGTCTGTGCCTCATTTCTATATGATATTTTAGTTTGAAAACAATAGGAGGTACAAACATTGAGGTTTCTTTGGCCAATGAATTTTCCTGTTGATTTTCTGCTCTGGGAATGTAGTGAACATTAACCGATGAGAAAAAGTTTTCAATCAGGCACAATTTCTATAAGACCTTAACCTAGGGTGTTTAGCCTAGTACTGACAATTTATCTATTTTATAATTAATTCTGCATCACCATAGACTTCCAAGTTTTAAATTTTCAACTTCCTAGCAAATTCTAATCCCAAAACCAGGGCTTCATATTCACATACATTATTGGTGTAATCAATGTGCCACTGTAAACTATAAGAGAAAGGGATAATGAAATCATCGCCTAGTGCCACAAACAACACTCTAGCTCCTGCTCCTTCATGAGATGAAGCACCATCGAAATACATTTTCCAAACTCCAGTACTATATACATCATTATTTGTCTTTTCTGTACAATCTTTTCTGTACATTCTTCTAAATCATCATATATTGATAAAATACAGTTTCCTAAATCTTGATCTGCGATATAATTAGGGTATTTATTCATATTCAACAGATCACGTACTGTAAATGATAACTTTGTTTCTCTATACAAGTGGGTGAATTGTCCACCGAAAACCAGAATTGTTGCGTATGTCATATCTAGTTAGAGGGATCCTCCAAGTTTAGTGCCCCAAGACCTGGATAACAACATGCTATACTTTGGACGTATATCAACAACGACTACATCCATTAGAACAATTTTTACAGGGTCCTGCGCAAGATTAACCACTAAATCTTTAATCATACCCATACATTTGATTTTTCTTGAATCAAAAGAATACAGGTCTCCGTATGGTCGATTAATTTCGAGACCTAGTCTATCCATAATACCTTTGGGCATCACATTGTGAGAAACTCCAGAATCCAACATGCAATTATGAAGAAGATGATCATGTAATGTTAACGTAATATAAAAGGGAGCGATGGTATCTCTAGCACCTTCAAAGTGTGGGCCAAAGATTATATTTGGTTTATCATCTTCCAAATTTATAACGTCAGCCTGACTTTCAATATCTGAAAATTTTATCATTTTGGCAATTTGTTTCCTGTATGTAGGGTTTTTTGCTAGTTCGACCAGAGGTACAGGGATCTTGATTTTATTAATCTCATTCTCTAGATTAAAACTTCCCACTTTCCTATTGGTTTCCTTAGTTTGGATTTCTATTTCCCTTTTTTCTGATTTATTAATTTGTGTTTCTTTTGTTTTAGCTGTTTTTGTTTCTTCCATGGGAATTTCTGTTGTTCTTGTACTAACAACTGGTGTTTCTGCTGCCTTTTTCTTGGTAGACTATGTGTCAGCAGCCTTGGTATTAACAGTCTATTTTTCAGCAGCGTTTGGAGCCGCCTCATCTGTTTCCCCTCTCGAAAAAAATTTCTTCGGTAGGGCAGTTGTGACATTTATGTTTCTAGTCCTTAGATTATGTTTTTGTTGGAGCTCGGCCATTATATTATCAATGATTCCTTGATAAGAAGAATCATTTGCAATATTCATACTCTCAATGTTATTAGACCAACCTTCTGCGTTTAGATATTTTTCATAATCTTGTCTCGTCAAATAAAGTTCTTGATAATCATCGCCAAGATTATTGATATCTTCATCGAACTCCTCAAAATTTCGTATGTCTTCTCCTCCTATAAAATTTTCATTCTTAAAGGGGGCTTGAATCTTTTGTTCTTCATTCTTAATTATTCTTTGTTGTATTTGAGGGTTAGTATTCCTTCTGAAAACGTTTCTAGGGAACCAATCATTCTTTGATTGTCCTAATTCCATTCTCGAGATTTTATTCGACAATTCTTTGATTATTTTAGCCATATCGTCCATATTATATTTCAAGAATATTCCAACTTCGGAGGGTCCCGCTTGTTCCCTGAATCACCTGGTTTCCTTATTTCTCGTTTCAAATTTGGCTTTGTATTTCCTTGATGCCATCATGTTTGACTCAATTTCGACGGCATCATCCTGCATTTTTGTGAGATCGACAGATCTTCTTTCTCTCAACAATAAACCAAAATCGGGGTCAAAAGCCCCAGCATAGGTTACCTTTGCTACAGGTTGGGAAGGTTTGACCTCAGTTGGTATCTTGTTATATAATTTATTAAATCTTTGACTAAATTCGAGAACTATTTCTGAAGTTTTCTTTCTTAAAGCTCCAAACTCGGTTAGATAGTAAAGGTGATCATTTCTCTCTCCCCATTGTCTGAGAAAGGCGCTTTCTAACTCATCATATGATCCTATGGAATCTACCGACAGTCTTCGGAACCAGGTTCTCACCTGTCCTTTGAAAGTTTGAACTAGGAGTATTGAATAAACATCCTCGTGTTCAAGGCCAAGGATATCAACAAATTGATCGAATAAATTAATGTTTTTATTCGCGGTTAAATCCCCTTCTCCTGTGAATTTTGGCAGGTTTTTCATATAATTTTTGGGTAAATCATGGAGAGGAACTGGGAGGACCAAAGGAGCATACCTAGCAGCTACTTTGGAAAATATTATAGGGGTTGGGGGTGGTACTTGACCACCTCCTCCTCCTCCTCCAGCACCACCACCACCTACATCACCACCTCCAACACCACCTCCTCCGGCTGCAGCCATTGATAATTTAGAGGGTGAAATATGGAGATTATAGAGAAGGATTTTAAATATGTGTGGTGACCCTTTGGTTGCATCTGGATAAAGAAAACAAATTTGAGGGAAATGACCGTCGGTGGACAGAGAATTTGAAAAATAGGGAACTGGAAAATGAGGACTGGTTTCTTCGGACTCACAAGATGTGTACACAGGAGAACCAACAGGAGTCGAGTCAAGGTATACAATAAATTCTTCTGAACTTTAAGATTTTGGAAGCTGAACTTCAGGAACTAATGAAATGTCAGTCGAAGTGGGAAGTGAGATACATATTTTACCTCTATTGGTAAAGGAGATAGTTGGAAAAGTCTCAGCTTTAAACTTGGGTAACACCAACTCAGGTTCTAGGGTTTCGATTCTATCGATGGATGTTCCTCTGAAAAGGAGTTGGGTGGAAACTTCTTGTGAAGATAACTGCTAAAGTATACCCTTAGTATTCGACTGCATGGATTTGGGTTGATAAATCTTACTTGTTGATGAAGAAGTTTGTTTAAGGTATATTCTTGGTTTCAAAAGTTTTTCAGGATCGGATACAGGCGAGGTCTTCTTAACTTATGGATTCTTTCTGGTATTTTTTCGATTAAATCCCAGTTTATTAGTTGTGGATTTGTCAAGTGAAAGATAAAAATTAGCCTTATAATATATTCAATCTTTCTTCACTATCAAAGAGAGAAACTTACCAATGTAGTTCTCCCAGGGAAAAATAACTTCGATTCTCCGTCCCTGGCAACGGCACCAAAAATATGTTGTTCTTGAGTTTATACTTAAGCCTCACAACATAATGCCAGGCATCACAAAATAAAGAGAGAGTTTTAATGTGAAAAGATGATCAATACTTTTAAGAAAAAGAAGCTATGGTTGATTCCTAAGTTGTCTTTGCCTAGATTTCCAACGTTCGCGGACACTTATGTCTTGTTCAATCACTACCCATGAGTGTTCAATCTCAACCCGGGTATTAGTGGTCTCTAAGATGGTATTCAACAAGGTTAAAGCAATGTGGGTCTGATCTCTAAGACTGGGCTCAATATTGGGCTGCCTTGCAACAGGTACAGTCATGGAGAAAAGAAACAGTCAAAGGGTCTGTTGTTTTTAATATTTTGTTTTTGTATTTCAATTAAACGAGAAAAGTTCCTAAAATTGAATTAATGATATAACAACTCAAAGGTCATTTTTCATATCTAATTTAAACTTGAAAATAATGAATGTAATGAGAAAAAAGCATAAAGTTGTTAAACAAATCAAGGCATCAATCACAAAAGAATCTTACTTTTCTACAGAAGAAGAAAATAGATGATGTAACCATTAATTAAGCATAAAATGTAGCAATCTAACTAACTCACAGGTCTTGTATTTGATAATAGAAAACACAGAGGAAAATCTGTAAGCAATCAGATAACTAAATGAAACATATAACCACAATAGAAGTTGTACTAAATTGCGATCAAACATTCATCAAAGACACATGAATAGAAATGTTGGAATATGAAAGAACAAAAGAACACATAACTCAAAATTGACGAAATATGGAGTCTCTGGTCTACACTTGTATTAATTCTCAAAGAGGAGATATTTCTTTGTTACAATCGGTAGGAAGCATCCTTTCTTTAGTCTTTTGAAAATATATTTATACAAGAGATTTTCAACCCTAGGTGGTCAAAATTTTCGTTATTCCTAGGTAATAACGGTTACAAAATGAAAAATTGAACCATTTCACTTGGTTCTTCTCTATCTCTTTCTCTTACCAACAGAAACACATATGTACCTATTATTTCATTGATTATTTGAGGTACTCCCTTCACTTTGCTCAATACATTTGACACACCTGCTTAAAAAATGTACTAATAGTCTAGAAGGTTCTGTCATGTCTTTTTCCTCAAAATGATATAATTTCTTTTGTAATTGTGGCAACCTATCTTGTATTCTTTTATATTCATAAATCATTGAATGTAACTGTAGATTTGGCTTCACCAGGCATCTATCTATTTGAGCAATGTCAACCTGCTTTAACTGTGAAATTTCAGCCTGAGCTGCCTCTAAGATTTCTTTGATGTCAAGTTGATGCTTTACAATGTCGATTTGTCCTAGTAGTTCAGAACAATTATCCTTTCTGAGGCCTAGTGATTCTTTGTTAAGAAAATGAAAAATCTCTTCACAATCCTCTTTTATTTCCTTGGTTGTTATTTTACTCTCAGCTATATTGGTCTCCCATGTCTTTAATATTATATCACCTCTAATTTTCTCTGCAACAATCAATCTGGGATTTCTGGGAGTTACAAATATTTCTTCTTTAGTGGATGACACAACCACTTTTTGGAAAGTGATTTGAGCTGCAGTAGCCTCTCTTTCTCTGAAATCAATATTTTCCAATGATTGGTTTACTTCCTGAAAATGATCTTAGATGATTCATACCTTAGCAAAAAGGCTTTGTTGTTCTATTTATAGTTTCTTTAGCACTTCCTATGCTTGAGCCTGAAACAATTTTATATCCACAACCATTTTCTTAGTGGAACTAACCTTGACTTGTAATTGTTTTATCAACTCATCTTGTTGGATAGTCTTTCTTTCACTCACTTGCATCTTCTTATGTGTCTCATCAAGACTGGACTTGAGCAGTTGGCTTTCTTTTTTATCACTATCTCTAGCCTATTCCAATCCTTTATTGACTTATTCTCTGACATTCTTTTCTGTATTCCTTATTTGATTTTGCAACTGAATTATCATCTGATTCCTCTTCTTCAGTCTTTCCTTAAGATTATAGACTGAGAATAGGTTAGTTGTTGCAAAAGCTCCCAAAGAACCAACTACTTCTGTAGCAAAATCTTCATCTTCTAAATTT
>SNQJ01S0023537.1:25996-36549 GCA_010110895.2 Picea sitchensis | reverse complement strand
TTGTGGATTTGTCAAGTGAAAGATAAAAATTAGCCTTATAATATATTCAATCTTTCTTCACTATCAAAGAGAGAAACTTACCAATGTAGTTCTCCCAGGGAAAAATAACTTCGATTCTCCGTCCCTGGCAACGGCACCAAAAATATGTTGTTCTTGAGTTTATACTTAAGCCTCACAACATAATGCCAGGCATCACAAAATAAAGAGAGAGTTTTAATGTGAAAAGATGATCAATACTTTTAAGAAAAAGAAGCTATGGTTGATTCCTAAGTTGTCTTTGCCTAGATTTCCAACGTTCGCGGACACTTATGTCTTGTTCAATCACTACCCATGAGTGTTCAATCTCAACCCGGGTATTAGTGGTCTCTAAGATGGTATTCAACAAGGTTAAAGCAATGTGGGTCTGATCTCTAAGACTGGGCTCAATATTGGGCTGCCTTGCAACAGGTACAGTCATGGAGAAAAGAAACAGTCAAAGGGTCTGTTGTTTTTAATATTTTGTTTTTGTATTTCAATTAAACGAGAAAAGTTCCTAAAATTGAATTAATGATATAACAACTCAAAGGTCATTTTTCATATCTAATTTAAACTTGAAAATAATGAATGTAATGAGAAAAAAGCATAAAGTTGTTAAACAAATCAAGGCATCAATCACAAAAGAATCTTACTTTTCTACAGAAGAAGAAAATAGATGATGTAACCATTAATTAAGCATAAAATGTAGCAATCTAACTAACTCACAGGTCTTGTATTTGATAATAGAAAACACAGAGGAAAATCTGTAAGCAATCAGATAACTAAATGAAACATATAACCACAATAGAAGTTGTACTAAATTGCGATCAAACATTCATCAAAGACACATGAATAGAAATGTTGGAATATGAAAGAACAAAAGAACACATAACTCAAAATTGACGAAATATGGAGTCTCTGGTCTACACTTGTATTAATTCTCAAAGAGGAGATATTTCTTTGTTACAATCGGTAGGAAGCATCCTTTCTTTAGTCTTTTGAAAATATATTTATACAAGAGATTTTCAACCCTAGGTGGTCAAAATTTTCGTTATTCCTAGGTAATAACGGTTACAAAATGAAAAATTGAACCATTTCACTTGGTTCTTCTCTATCTCTTTCTCTTACCAACAGAAACACATATGTACCTATTATTTCATTGATTATTTGAGGTACTCCCTTCACTTTGCTCAATACATTTGACACACCTGCTTAAAAAATGTACTAATAGTCTAGAAGGTTCTGTCATGTCTTTTTCCTCAAAATGATATAATTTCTTTTGTAATTGTGGCAACCTATCTTGTATTCTTTTATATTCATAAATCATTGAATGTAACTGTAGATTTGGCTTCACCAGGCATCTATCTATTTGAGCAATGTCAACCTGCTTTAACTGTGAAATTTCAGCCTGAGCTGCCTCTAAGATTTCTTTGATGTCAAGTTGATGCTTTACAATGTCGATTTGTCCTAGTAGTTCAGAACAATTATCCTTTCTGAGGCCTAGTGATTCTTTGTTAAGAAAATGAAAAATCTCTTCACAATCCTCTTTTATTTCCTTGGTTGTTATTTTACTCTCAGCTATATTGGTCTCCCATGTCTTTAATATTATATCACCTCTAATTTTCTCTGCAACAATCAATCTGGGATTTCTGGGAGTTACAAATATTTCTTCTTTAGTGGATGACACAACCACTTTTTGGAAAGTGATTTGAGCTGCAGTAGCCTCTCTTTCTCTGAAATCAATATTTTCCAATGATTGGTTTACTTCCTGAAAATGATCTTAGATGATTCATACCTTAGCAAAAAGGCTTTGTTGTTCTATTTATAGTTTCTTTAGCACTTCCTATGCTTGAGCCTGAAACAATTTTATATCCACAACCATTTTCTTAGTGGAACTAACCTTGACTTGTAATTGTTTTATCAACTCATCTTGTTGGATAGTCTTTCTTTCACTCACTTGCATCTTCTTATGTGTCTCATCAAGACTGGACTTGAGCAGTTGGCTTTCTTTTTTATCACTATCTCTAGCCTATTCCAATCCTTTATTGACTTATTCTCTGACATTCTTTTCTGTATTCCTTATTTGATTTTGCAACTGAATTATCATCTGATTCCTCTTCTTCAGTCTTTCCTTAAGATTATAGACTGAGAATAGGTTAGTTGTTGCAAAAGCTCCCAAAGAACCAACTACTTCTGTAGCAAAATCTTCATCTTCTAAATTTTTTCCATCATATAATACTCTGTTCTTTTTTACCATTGTACCCTCTTTCTGGTGCATCTCTTTCTTCACCATAGCTTTCCTTTTCTTACTAAAAAATAAATCGGAGGGAGGTATCTCTTTAATAGAGATATGCGTGAGATCTCCTATGAATATTACCTATGCATTGGGGTTTCCTCTAGTGAACTGTAATGGGGGGACAATCTGAAAGGGGTTGTCGATTTGTGTGGATAACTGTATTTCGATTCCTTTTGTAGTTGATTTATCAGGTGAATATAGTGGCTTATCTTCTCCTTGGTTTTTTAATGTCATTGGTTGATCCTTGTAACGGTCATCAAATACCTCTGTCACAGGGATATCTTTTTTTTGAGTCAAGATCTCAGATTTCTCTGAGTTTTCTGGGGCTTCTTGTTTGCTAGATCTTCCTACTTCTGGGTTCTGGGTCTCTATTTTCTGTGCAGAAGAATACATTAGGTTTTCCCCTTGTAATACTTTCAGAAGACTGCTTCTTCAGTGTTTTTGGAAATTGTAAAAATCTATCATTTCATCAGGTGATAGAGCTTGAACTTGGCTCAAAACTTCTTGGTAATATCTCACCCCTCGAAATACTTCATCCTGAGGGGATTATTCATGTTCATAATTTTTAATATTGAAACTGGCCATATGGTTACCCATGACCTTCTGTGGGTCATGCTTCTTAAATTCAATGTTGAGCAATTTTATTTCTTCTAAGGCCGCAACTTCCACTCTGGAGTGGCCAAAATCCAATAAAGAAAATACACCAATCTGTAAGGGAAAATATGGCCATACATTTTTCTGCACCGCTTTGAGTTCTTTGCTAATCCCACCGAGTACAGTTTGTCATGCGACCTCGTGACACACTAGTCAATTTGGAAAAAAATGTGGTAAAGCGTATGGGGGAACTAAACAACAGAAAATTCTGATGTAAGAGAAATGCTCCTCAATATACCAATCTGCCACTTTATCCAGGTTAGCCACAACTGTGTCTGAAATTCTAGGAGGTGGGTGTCCAAAAATAGCAATGTGCATCGACACCACTACCCAATTATATATTTCATAAAATAAATCCTTCACCTTGTCTTCCCAGATTTTTGAATGATAAATATGAATTGGTTCTGCATTATCTGGATTCCAGCTCTAGCCCATCATTGGGAAAGGTGTCATGAAACATATGGCATCCATAATGTAAGCTGACATGAAAAATGAAGCTAGTTTCCCCTTGGCTTTGTTTGCCTAGTATTTCATAATTTCACTAGCCAGATTGTTCGACAATATCTTGGCCCAGTCGAAAGAATAACCTTCCGCCACAATGTGTATAATGGGTACCCATGGTTGAGAGAAATGGGTTGTGTTCTCTTTTCCATAAAGTTTGCACATCATCATGGCTATATACATGAACTGTGGTTGTAACGATGAGATTGAGTATATGCCGTGAGAATCATCTCTGAACTTTTCGGGGTGCGAGTACCAATCCTTGATCAAATCAAGAATATTCTTTCCTTATTGATCACACTCCTTCTTGCTAAAATTCTCTAGAAAACTGGCATTATAAGAGAAATTTGATGTTGAAGAAAGCTTATACATCACCTGTAAGTGTTCCAGCCGAAATGACCCAACAACTACCTTCTGAGAATTAAAAATAGTTCTAGTTGGGATATCCACATGATCTAGTGCCCATTTAATCATGTCATTGTAGGGTAAAAGACTCAGCCTTGTTGCTACCTTGTGCATCTCTGTCTAGGCGATAGTCTTGTATTTGAGAAATAAGTCCTCCTTTTCATTGTTTCTTTAATCATCAAGGTAGTTTACCAGTTTGTACTGTAATATGTTGAATACATGCGTCCAGGTTTTGACTGTATTTATACTTCTGGGTGAGGTATCAGAGATAACCTCTAAACTCTGGCCTGAACTCTCACTAGTTGCTTTAGCGACTTTTCATGGCAGCATGGTAGTAGTTCCTGAAAAACCTATTACTTGTCACAGAAAATGCACAGGACTGAGTATCCTATTAAGCAAGCTCTACCAAAAGGCGAAAGTAATTGAAAATGAAAAAAATATTTCTTGTCTTAGACGCCTCGACCTGCATATACCTTCACTGACAATATGTTTAATTCTTTTAATATGAAGATTTGGGCATTAAAACAAGATCTTATTTGAAATCATTTCTTCAGGCTGATCATTTAATAACATTAATGGTCAATTTTTTGTGATCGGAAAAACAAGTTGAAATCACCCGTATTATTAGCATAAACTCAGCGATAAAATAAACGTGTTTTATTTTTTTAATAAGCCAAGTTTATACGTTAATTAATTATGTTTAACCTTAATTCGTTTCGGGGTTTTGGGTCCTGGGTTAACCTATTTCATTTCAGGCTATAACTCCCGAATCATGAAATTGTGATTGATTAATTAATATTAATCATGTTTAATGTTTATAAATAATCGCAATTAATTGATGATTTTGTGACTTCACATTTCAGGATTTTAAGTTATCGTTTGAGGTAGGATTCCCGAAACACGTAGTTGCGATAAGGTTAATTATCGTTAATCATTTTGATTTTTTAATTAACTAGATTTAATTCAAGCTAGTTTCGCGACTTCGCATATCGGGATTTTGGAGCTCATGGTAGGTTTAACTGTTTGTATTGTGAAACCCCGAAACGCGATACTTTGAAAGTTGTCTTAGTGCTTTGACTTTTTTTTTTTTTAAATAAAGGGTGGGTCGATAACTTGAAAATATTTTAGACCATTGGATTAATCAGAAGACTTTATCGATGGTAGTGTCCAAGTGCGCATTTCTCCTTATTTAAACAAAATGAAAATTTTAAAGTCTACGTTTTTTCAGAAAAATATATATGTTTCAATAGCTATGACTGTGGGTCTGTCTCTTCACAGTTCAGAATTCGGGTATATCCCGAACTCTTCCCTCAACTTATTTTAAAGTGCACTTCTCTGAGTCTTCGGAGTTCCACCACGTGTCTCCTCGGATTCACTGGCCCCACTATGGTTCGGGTCTCGCGACTTCAAGAAACTCTAGGACCCTCACCACGAACCTCCAAATTCTTGAATTTTGAATTCCTTGTTTCGTTTCCACGTGATCTCCTCGTGATCAATGACTGAGATAAAGTCATGAGTTCAGACTTCACGATCCTACTTCCGACAAGTTGTCAAACTTCCCAAACTCCGAAGTACCAAAAAATCCTTATGGATATCCTCCGCATAACTCTCCCAGATATGACGGCCTGGAATCATTTGCCTCCCTCCAGAATGAATCACGTCCACTAACTTTGATGGAAACTTTAGGGAATTTCCTCCTTGAATATTTTCCATCACTCTCCCTCCTGAGATTTACTTATTCTATTTCCCCTTATTCCTCTGAACACTCTCTTTGAAACTTGATCGAAGCCCGGACCTATGCACGCCTTCGACTCCTCTGTTGATGACTTCGTACTCCTTGTGACTATTCTCCGACCTCTTTTGTATTTTACGAAAAAATCATGGTACTCCTCCTGAGATTTCGATTCTGAAAACTTTGTCATGCACTCCTTGTGGACGCTATGCACACCTTTTGCATAGAAGTTTTGTGTTACCTCTTCTAAGATTATGAGTCAAAACAAAATCCATCAATGCACCCCTTGTGGACGTTATACACTCCTTGCACTTTCTCAATGAAGAGAAAGAATTGAAACTTATTCACTCTTCAAAGTGAATCATACATTCAATCCTGTAAATGCATTCATAGATACGAAAACAATACATAATAGAGAATTGAAAATAAATAGCAGGTCTACCATTCACTCATATAGATAGACAGAATGATAATGCACATTTGGGACAATAATCCTCTGCTATATTCATTTAACTGAAACTTACATACATTCATACAATATTTCTTTGTAGCTTCCTTCTCTCTACTACAATGGCAATCTACATACTAGATTCAGTAGCAACAACCCACTACTAGGAAACAATACAAAGATTTATACAAAGGGGTGCTCTTTGAGCCTTTCCCTCCAAGTACTCTACGCTATCCTATCAGAATTAAATGCGATCAACTACTTAACATTTATTACAATAAACATCGAGTCAGACAGATAAGAGAGGACACTCCAAATCTGTGTTACGATCCATCAAATTAAAACAAAATACATCCCCCATCAATCTTACACGATGTCTCAGCCTATGATCACTAAAGATGTTCATAACTCAAAAATCTTTGTCAGATATTACATTAATATATTGATCTTTGAAATTCAAAACATTTCAAAATACAAGCTAGTGCACCTAGCTGTCTCCCTCTTGTGATTTGCTGGCAATGCTCCTGCATCAAGGACACAGGTAAAGGTTATGGGAGAGATCAAAGATGTAATGATCAGAATAGTGACTCACCCTAAATTTGTTCAAATAATTGACATCATTGTAGTAGATATCCCAGAAGCCTATGGATTGCTACTGTGTCGAGACTGGTTTGAGAAGTTAAATGAATAATTTAGTACAGACTGGGATCACCTTTGGACACCATTAAAGGGACACACAAATATGATCAGAATCGATAGGGAAAGATATCTAAAACACATGGTCACCGACATGGAAACCCTTAATGAGCCCTCGTCGACAAACTTTCCCGTGCTAGGCAATTATTCCTGTGATTCTGATTTCGAGAATTTCTCCCCCCTCTCATCTAATGTTCCTGTTACTAAAAAATCTGAAGTAATTTTTCAAGAAAATTTACCAATAATGGTAGAGGAAACCCTCTTCTGTCAGGAACCGGTGTTAGAATCCACAGAACAAATAGGAGAAAAGGAGGAAAGTGATAAGAAAGAGGAAGCTGATAGGTTTTGCCCACAATTTTGGACCTTATACTTTGATGGATCTAAATAGCAAGAAGGGTTAGGGGCAGGGTGCATCCTCATTGATCCAAAAGGTAAATGAAATTTCCTATCATGTAGACTAGAATTTGAATGCACAAAAAACACCACTGAGTATGAATCTCTAGTACAAGCGCTGAAGAAATCCATAGACTTGAACGTTAAAGAATTGAAAGTTTTCAGAGATTCTGAAATCATCATTAGACAAGTAAGGAACACTATACATTGCAACTCTCCCCACCTGAGAAATTACCAACAGGAAGTGCACAGACTAATAGAACGTTTTGAATCCTTCAACATTACAGCAGAACAAAGAACACTCTTGTTGATTCTTGGGCCACCTCTACCTCAAGGATATCACCTCTAGAAGACTATGAATCCTCTCGGTTCACTTTGGAGCTACTCTACAAACCATCGGTGCCAAATAATATTTCTAATTGGAAGGTCTTTGAAGGGGATGAATAGATCATAATTTTTTTTACCAATCAGGATAATTTTAAAGACTTGGCTATTCACGATGAAGTATTCCAGGAGTAGTTAGCGAAAACCGATCCTCATATAGATCAACTGACTGACAAACCAAGGTCTCACATGATACCGAAGGGAGTGGCCAATTTAGAAAACCTTTTTTACCTAAGGGAAATATTTAAAGGGTCAAAGAACACAAAGATGGGGATTTCTTGTCCCATGCATGAAACTATAAATCTAGGAACCTTGGAAAACCCAAAGAATATAAATCTCGACAAGACAGTATCTAAAGAGGAAAGGAAGGCCTATCTCAAATTTTTCAGAAAATATCAATATGTTTTTGCATGGTCCTACCGAGATCTGAAAACTTATGATACTCGTATCATTCAACACACTATCCCATTAAATATTGAAGTGAAACCCTTCCAACAGAAGCTCCATAAATACCACCCATCCCTGGAGCCTCTCATGTGTCAGGAGTTGAAGAAACTACTAGATTCCAAGATTATCTTCCAAGTTAGACACTCTGCATGGGTATAAAATTTGGTTCCTGTGAGGAAAAATTCTTGGGAGATCCACCTATGCATAGATTTCAGAAACCTCAACAAAGATTCAAAAAAGGACAACTACCCAGTCCCACCAATGGAGAAACTCTTGCAGACCATGTCTGGCTCTGAGATTTTCTCCCTGCTAGAGGGTTTCTTAGGTTACAACCAAGTTCTAGTTTCAGATGAATATCATTTGAAGACTACCTTCCGAACCAAGTGGGGAACCTTCACTTATAAACGTATTCCCCTTGGGTTAATCAATGCAGGGGCGACCTTCCAAAGGGCCATGGATGTAGTGTTTCAGTGACTAATCAACACATTTGTAGTAGTATATTTGGACGACGTGATTGTGTATTCAAAGAATAGAGAAGATCACATAGAACACTTAACCCAGATTTTTGAAAGGTGTAGGAAATACGATATCTCATTAAACCCTAAGAAAACTATCTTTGGTGTCGAGGAAGGTAAATTGCTAGGTCATATTATATCTCAAGCAGGGATTCACATAGACCCAGAAAGGATTAAGGCTATAGCTCAGCTTCCATTACCTCACAACAAAAATACTATGCAATCATTCTTCGGGAAAATCAATTTTGTAAGAAAATTCACCCTTGATTTCGCTGAAACTGTCAAACCCTTACAAAAAATGATTCGCAAAGATGTTGAATTTAAGTGGGATGATGAACAAAAAAGGGATTTCAACAATATTAAGACTGCAATATCTCAATCCCCAATGTTGCGAAGTCCCGATTTTAGCAAGGATTTCTTCCTCTATACTTTCACCTTTGACTAATCATTAGCTACAATATTGACCCAGAAGGATAATGACAATAACGAGGCCCCGATATCATTCATGAGCACTAATATCCAAGGGGGCGAACTAAATTACCTTGCTATAGACAAGCAGGGTTATGCAGTATACAAGGAAGTGAAACACTTCATGTCTTACATCCTTAAGAACCATACCAAAGTCATCATTCCTCACCCTGCGGTCTGATCCCTATTCAATCAACATGAGATGGGGGAGAGAAGAGGAAATTGGATGGTAGTAGTCCAATAATTTGATCTAGATATAAAACATGCTAAATTGGTTAAGGGACAAGGATTATGCAAACTAGCAGTTGAATCCCAAGACCAAGTAAATGAAGACCCCAGATGGGAGAATGAATTAGCATTGTGGTGTGGTGAAGCTTCATACATCTCCCTAGGGAAAGAGTCTTGGTATGAGAAACTGAATTATCGCTTGGATCATGGAACTTGCCCAAAAAACCTAAATCCCAGGGAAAGGAGAGCCCTTAGGTTAAAATCAACAGAATATCGCCTCATAAATTTGGTTCTCTTCTGTGTTAATTATGACGGGTACTTTTAAGATGTATCAAACATGAAGATGTAGACAAAGTTTTGAAGGAGCTCCATGATGGTCCTGCAGGTTGAAATTTCGCATGAAACACCACTACTCATAAAATACTGAGAGCTGGCTATTATTGGCCTACTATGTTCAAAGATGCTCACACATACGCTAATAATTGTGAAACTTGTCAAATAAGCATGGGGAGGGAACAGAGAGAAGTTGTCCCGCTCCAACCTATGGCCATTTCCAGGCCATTCGAGCAATGGGGGTTAGATATCATAGGAAAAATTACACTGAGTTCTTCAAAACAACATAGATACATACTAACTTCTAGATACTATTTCACGAAATGGGTAGAGGCCATCCCTCTGACTCATGTAAACGAAAAGGTGGTGATCAAATTCATAGAACAACAACTGATCACAAGGTTCGATGTGCCTTCCATCCTTGTTTTTGATAATGCAACTTACTTTTCTTCCACCTTATTAACAAAGTTTTCTCTAGACAAAGGAATCATAATCAAATAATTTGCAAACTATTATCCACAGGGGAAAAAAGTGGCATAATCAACCAATAAGAACCTAGTGAGGATATTAAACAAAACAGTTGCAGACAACCAAAGGAATTGGCACAGTTCACTTGATAACACCTTATGGTCCGATAGAGTAACACCCAAGGAAGCCATAGGAAATTCCTGTACTTTCTTGTATACGGACAGGAAGCCATCCTCCTGAACTAGCTATATCTTCCATCTCTTCAGCTTGCTCAAGATTCTAGAGGACAACCCTGATCAGTTATACAACAAAGAATTGATACCCTCCTCATGCTAGAAGAAGAAAAGGAGAAAGAAAAATATAAGTTCATATATCATCAACAGATAGTTAAAAGGTGGTTTGATAAGCATAAGGCTAAAGGGAAAAAATTTGAAGTGGGAGACATAGTCCTAAAATGGGACAGAGCAAATGAACGGCAAGGAAAACATTCTAAGTTTCAGAATCTATGGCTTGTAACTTTCTAGGTGGCTGAGAAGATTTGGGTAGGAACGTATCGGTTGCGGAATAGGG
>SNQJ01S0023536.1:49013-65892 GCA_010110895.2 Picea sitchensis | reverse complement strand
TGGGGATAGAAGTGTGAATGAGATACTTAGAGAGTATGTCAAGGGAGGAATTGAAAGGACACAGGAATAGCACACTACCCTAAGAGACGAAGCTTGAAGCTTGTTAAAGTAGTAGAAGATACCCTTGATAAGCCACTATGTGATGGCTATGTGACTTCCTTAATGAATTCTAGCTTCAATTGCCCTTGACTAAATGAATTAAAAACTTATCAAAGGGTGTAACTCTATTAGATATTTTACCTTCGGCGTGCAAGTGATATAGAGTTTCCCTGCAAAGAGCATAAAAATGAATTTGTAGAGTGGTCAACAAATATCATTCACTATCGATAGTATTGTAGAAAAACACAATTCCATTATTGGGATGAAAAGAGAGATAGTAAGGGTTTATGGAATACTTCACTCCAAGTAAGCCTCAACTCTCTATTCATTTTTAACTATCGTATTTTGTATCAATACTTTCAGGACCGCCTCCAAAGTCCACACAACAAGAAGACAATGAGATTCCTTCCAAAGTCCACATAGCACGTAGATAGTGAGACAACACATGGATGAAAGCTTAGAGGTATCCAAGAATGTGCTATTGCCTAGGCTAAATTTTCAATAAAGTTTTTCGCATTCAAAATGTAGTTAAAATTTATGCTATTGAAAGATTCTCAGATTCCAAACATTTAAATTCCAAATAAATACCCTAAGTAGTGCATTCATGTATAGGACAAATGAAGCTTTCAAGACAATATGCAAAACTTAAGTGGCATACATGAATAATGATCCTTTCACCACATAGAAAGGAATGTATATAAAAATACATTAACTATACTCCATAAATTCTAATTTATATAATTTTTAATGTAAAAATACATTATTTATACTCAATAAAGCTTAATTTATATAATGTGTAATAAATGGACATATTTCAATGTCAACTTCTAAAAACATTTATTCATAAGAAGGATGCCTCTGAATCCTCATACTCTGTAATGTGTATGACCTAGACCACTTGCAATGAAGGTCAGAGGACAAGTTGAGAAATTTTTAAAGGATTTAAAGTGTTGTTGAAGCTGTAGAAAATACTTTTTCAATGGTAAGATTACCAAGAAATCATCATTCTTGTATAACCCTTTCAAAGAGTGTGTATCATGGAGAAGGGTGTTGACATCCAAATACTTGGGTAAGAAATATTTTGTTGAATGGTTTAGATCATATAAAAAAATGGGGAACAACAACTCTGGTGGTTGGAGAGTAATGGGGGAGACCTTCCCATTGGTTGAAGAATTGACTATATGGCAAGTGGGTAATGGTAAGTGTTAGTATTATATTTTTTCTTTCAATTAAATGAAGGATGACTTAATTTATAAGGCTGAGGTTAGATGAGTTGGCAGAAAACATTCGATCTTCAGGAGCCTTTGTTCAGCTTAGACTCAATTTTTCCTAAGGTAGAATTAAGAAACAACAAGAAAATACATTCCCTTCTACACATAAGGTAAAAATTAATTCCTTGGGGCTTGTTGCAGTCCAAAAGGGGCTTGTTGTGCTCCAAATGGGATTTTTCACGTGTGAAAAGGGGGGCAATTCAATATCCCAGGGATTACCACATGACTGCAACCTAAAGAACCAAGAGCCAACATTTCGATAGTTTCTCGGACCCCAAAATATTGATGACTCATATCACATCGTGCGTCCAACCTTGTAGATCAATAGTCATTCAAGTTTACCTTTAGAGTCATCTCAGAACCTATCTCCTAGGCCACTCTGATGAGATACCTTCGATCAACGACCCAAATTTAAGTAAGTATGCCCTTGATCAATGGTCAAGATCTGATCTCATATCTTGCAACCTCCTGGAAAGATGTCAGTTCAACCTACCAGTAGAGCACTATGAGACCCATCCAGAGGTTTTTGCGTGGACATGTGGAACCCACCACATGCATATGTAAAAATATAAAATATAGGTGACATGTGTCCTACTCCCTTGCCATGTCAGTGCCATCATGGGCTAATAGAAAGTCACCAATTTTCCATGGTGCATCAACATGATGATTTTTTCCTTAGTGAATTTTTTCTTTCAACCTTACCATATCAAAGACTCTCAATCATCCTTAGATCTTCGATGGACGATCAATATTTACTTCACAGTTCTCTTTTCATAGTCTCATTCAAAACTAATCATGTAGCCCTCTGAATGGACACATGTGATGGACAATTTAGATTTTCCCTCAAACCGTTTTCAAGTAAGACCAATCAATGGTCCATATATGCTCCTAGGTATCAAATCCTACCAACTAGGTGTCATGTTAGCTCGCCAACAGAGCATTGTTAGAGAAAATTAATGACTTCCATGTGGATAGGTGTAACCCACCAGATGCATAGGTGAATGTCTAGAATCCAGGTGACACATGCCCTATATTTCTACCACATTAGCACCAATGTGGATTAGTGAGAGGGCATGACGTGTCCAAGGTGACTCTAGCATGATAATGTTAGTTCCGTATCAGATTTTTTCTAAATTCAACCATTGCATTATCAACGACTCTCATTTGATCTCATATTCCTCCGATCAACATATGATATTTGTCTTCGCATTCATCTTATTGGAGTCTCATTTGGACCTGATCCTTCAACACTCCAAATGGGCACCTACGATGAATGATCCAGATCTTCTCTAAAAAATCTTTCAATCAAAACCAATCAATGGTCTAGATTTGTTCTCGGGCTTTGAAGCATCCTGTCTGAGTGTCACGTCAGCCCACCAACATAACACTATTAGAGCCAATCAGTGGCTTCCACATGGACATGCGGAACCCACTGTATATACATGTCAGCATCCCAAAAATGGGTGACAAGTGTCCTTTCTTTTGTGTCACATCAGTATCAGTGTAAACCGGTATAAGGCTGCCACGTATCTAGGGTGATGTCAGCATGACTGTCAAATTCCTTCGCTAATTTTAGTTTATGGTTTATCCATATGAAGGGATCTTATTATTTCAGTGAAATATGAATGATGAAGATCGTTGTAGACATGGGCGATGGAAAACACAATGAATATTCCCTGACATAGGTTATCCATGATCGCCTCAACGACGACATCATTAAAGAAAGGGAAATTTCAGTTGATTAACGACCTGTATCGAATCTTGTTCCAGATCAATGATTTGTTTTCAATTTAAAATATCAAGGAATTTAAGGCTCATCGGTCCGCATATCAATGACCCATATTTGATCAGGTCTGTGATAGAACACTCATATTCATTGTAATATGTATGGCCCATATTAGATCACAATTATTCCTCGATCACCGATTCCTAAATCGTTGATACATCAAGTGTCGAGGTTGTCTTTCAACAACATGAAGTTATGTTTTTAAAGATCAACAATCGAGATTGATCATTGAGATTGATCCTATGGCTTCAGAGTCTTGTGATCTATGTAGCTAGGATTTCGAGATTCCAACGAAAGAGGAAAATGATTATAGATAGTTCTAAGGAGTTGAGCATGATGAATTTTTTGTCCTACACATTTCTAGCTGCCCCACAATCTCAACATAGTAGAATTCATGCAAGTAAAAGTAATTAATTTTGACCAGACGAGAAATCATCCAAGAATCAAGAAGCTGTAAATGGTTTCAAGAAGTTGGAAGTGGTTAAAATAAGTAGTTTTAGGGCATGAGTGAGAAGAATAAAAGACAATGAAGGAACCCATTATTAGGGTCGAAACTTTTGGGAGTTAAAAGATTTTTTGTAACCAAAGATATTTGACCATAGAGCTACCTTGAGTACAGTCCATAGATCAATTTAGCATGAAATATATATTCATCCACTATGTTTAAGTTTCAGCCTATAATTCCTTCCTTACAACGTTTGTGTTCTTGCAAATCATTTCCTCCCATTTCTCTTTCTTGTATCAAATCTGATTTATAAAATATCAAGGAACAATCCATTCACCATGTTCATTATTACTATATGATGTTTGGTAATGAAAACAAATTAATTTCCTCTGAATGTATGACCAATATGAAACAAAATTGATTTTTTTTGTGCATTTAAATAATATTTATAGGGTACCTCCATGTATTTGAATGTGTGGAGGTGTTAACTGTTTAAAGCATATGTTTATTGATCTATTTACACTTGTTATAGTTGTTGAATTCTTCATTGTTCAACATGTTATTCATTTCACATAAGCTACAAGATTCATTCTTTGCAGTGATCTGTATGTTTAATTTGTTATTTCCTCTAATCCACCATTTCATATCTGTTTTAAGCTTGACTATATGAAACACTCGTTGATAAATTCCTCTAAGAGTTCAGAGAATTTGTCATTTGAACTGAGAATTGTTTGAGGTCTTATAATTTCNAGAGAGAGAGAGAGAGAGAAACTTTCCAATATTGCACAATTACCTTTTTGAAAATTTGGCCTTAATATTCATCTCGAGTCTTGGCCCTTGGGGTGCCTCGACATCGTTTCAACAACAAGATGGAACATCTAGAGGGATAACATCCAAAATTGTGTCATTTCTAGGGACGTGCTTGAATAAATATTCCTTGGGGATACAACATTGTAAGCTCTAAGACTTGACGATGAACATGCCTCAGGCACTTGGTTGTTAATATTTCACCTAGAAACTCCACAGAAGGACAATCTGGCCTCTACCAGAAGACACATTAGAATCCACCCTGACCTTATCAGGTTCTTATATATTGAAATACATAAAATCTTGTGACCTGGAGGAATATCAGAGAGTGTCCGACCTCATTTTCTCAGGTAAACCTTATCTAAAAATATCTCCTTTTTCTATTCATCAAAGTGTTGAATCTGTAGATCTAAATGATACACCTAAAAAATAATTTTTCTACTTCAAAATTTCCCCAAAAAACCTTTGATAATGCTCCTGAATTATTCTTTAGAATCTTGTTAAGAAGTAGATTCTTCTCTTCAAAATTTCTTGAAAATCCTACTACCCCCTTATACACTGTGATCCCACTAGAGACTCCATTTTGTTTTAATGGAAAGATCAAGCGATGATATAGTAGCTACAAGTTTTTCTCCACTAGATTTTTGAAATATACATATATGTCCTAATCATGTACCTAACATAGGGGTCTAGGGAGACTATCTTCCTATATTCAGAGAAGATGATGATGATAATTTGGCCCAACATTTGATATAGTTCCACTTATGTATGCATCATTTGAGTATTTTTAATGAAGACTCCTCATGAAATTATTCATGTTATTCTTAGCTGGAGAGGATTGAAAATGGTATAAATCTTTATCCACTACTTGTATAGCATCACTGAAGGATTTTCATATTCTATTTCATTATCATTATAAAATGAGGTATCCCATTGATCTCCCTCTGGGAAGCTGCTGCAATGAAAGTTTTAAATCAATTTCATATGATATAGAATATTTTTCTTATGATAATGAAGATGAAGGGGAGATCATAGATGATGAATATCAACAAGAATTTGAAAGGGAAGCTTACTATAAAAGTGAAAATTAAGAATATGGCATGGTAGATTCAAATGAAGAGGTATCACTGGAGAATGATTTCACAAAAGTTTCATAGGATCTATGGGAGGATACAATGCTTCTTTCTATCTTGGAAGATACTAATCCATATCCTATTTAGAGGGAGGTTTATTCTTTTGAATATGGTAATGACTTGAAAATATATGTCGATGTTTCAAGAAATCTAGTATATGTTGATAAATGTTTACATTTTCAGGAAGATCGAAAGAATATTTATGGATTTCTATATTCTGATTTTCCTTTCGAACACTATTGTAATGAAGAACTAGATCCAATTATAGAACATAGAAAAGATGGATTCCACAATAGTGAAGAAAAGAAATAATTTTATAAAATTGAGTTTGAAAAGGATGTCAATTGTGGATACATTCATGAGGATATTCAAGAAGAGACAATGCCTTCTTTCACACCTATTTATCAAAATAAAGAGTGTGTTGCTAAAAATTCTGTAAATCTGTTTCAAGATCCTATTTTTTATGAATTCAAAGTTGAAGAAGATGTGCAAAGTCCTGTAGCATCATTCAAAAAAATTTCAAACAACCATAAGTCTATATATGTTTGCTATGATACAAAATCAGAGCTTGGTATTTAGGAGAAGATATATAAAGTGGCATCTCCAGAAAATGTTATTTGTGCACCTGTCTATGTGAGTTATGAGGGTTCTAATCAAGGGTTTTAGATTGATGAATTATTTTCATTTGTTCTTGAAGGTAAAAATACTAACCATTTTGAACATGAACTAGTGGAAATATTTCAATGAGTTGAAGTTTTTGTACTTCATCCTTTTTATTCATTATAATCACAAGAAAACAAATCGAAGAGTATACATGAATAGTGCAGTTGAATCCATCAGGAAGAAGGAGCCTCCATTTTTGTTCAAAAACCTGTCATCCTTCAAATTATTCATGACCCAGTTGCATTTTGGTTGGATTCTACATTGTCCAACATGACAGATAACTTGGGATATATGATGGTTATATCTTCAGATCATAAGTATGAGATTAAAAATCATATGATGTTATAACTTCCACTTTTATTGATCCTTATTTTGCAAAAGTACATACCACGAGTTCATCCATGTAGTGAGGAACTTGCCTAGTATCATTGGAAGTATAATCTCACTTGATCAACGTAGCTAGATTGATTAGAGTAGGAGGATTATGTACATAAATAATATTCTAGTCAAGCATTTGCTTTCGATTTGTAAAGTCTGTTTTTAATTTTACTTCATTCACCATTGATTAATTCAACAAGTAGGTAGGCTTATAAAAATATAAGTTGTTGATCATTTTTTGTGTCACATATTAGATAAATTGTCAATTCTTAAGGAGGTGTATCTTTTTCAGGAAAACTCCATAACCCAACAAAATAAGGCACTTGGTATACAGTTCTCAACAAACCACAGGGGTACGCTATCCCCGTTGGAGCCAAATGTTAGTATTGTATTTTTTCTTTCAATTAAATGAATGATGACTAAAGTTATAAAGTTGATTTCAGATGACTTAGCGACATAAAGTTGAGCTTCAGGAGCCTCTATGTAGATCAGAGTCCAATTTTCCAATTTGGAATTAAGAAACAACAAGAAAATCCATGCCCTTGTGTACATAAGGAAAAAATTAATCCCTCAGGGCTTGTCGTAGTCCAAAAGAAGCTTATCGCGGTCCAAAAGGGGCTTGTCATGGTCCAAAAGGGGTTTGTCAGAAAAGGGGGTTAAGTTAATATCCCAGGGGCTTACCACAAGACCACGGACTAAAGAAACCAGTACCAACATTTCAAGGGTTTTTCAAACCCCAAAATATGGACAGATCATATCACATCACACTCCTAGCCTTCTACATCAATGATCACCAGATTTCCACATTAGAGTCATATAAAAACCTATATCCTGGGCCACTCCAATGAGACACCTCAAATCAATGGCCCAAATTTATGTAAGTCCCCCCCCCACCCCGCAATCAATGGTCAATATATGATATCAAATCTTCTATCCTCCTAGCAAGATGTCACGTCAACCTTCCAATAGAGAACCATCAACCCAACCAGAGGCTACCAAGTGGACATATGGAACTTGCCACATGCATAAGTAAAAATATCAAATTCAGGTGATAGGTGTCTTGCTCCCCTGCCATATCAATTCCACCATGGGCCAGTAGAAATTCACTGCATGTCCACGCTGCATCAACATGATGATTTTTTCCTTAGTCGTTTTTTTCTTTTAACCATGCCAGATCAATGGTTCTTAGTTTTCCTCAGATCTCTGATGGATGGTCAATATTTCCTTAAATCTCTTTTCAGATTCCCTTTAAAAAATAATCCTTCGACACTCCAAATGGACACCTATGATGGATGGTTCAGATCTTCCCTCATACCTTTTGTGAGGAAGACTGATCAATGGTCCAAATCTTCTCCTAGGTATCAAAGCCTCTTGGTCAGGTGTCATTTCATCTCGATAGGAAAGCACTGTCAGAAAAAATCAATGACTTCCACGCGGATAGGTGGAACTCACCGGATGCACAAGTAAATGTCTTGAATCTGGGTGACACATCTCCTACCTTTCTTCCACGTCAGTGCCAGTGTGGACTAGTGAGACGATGTGACATGTCCACGGTGACGTCAATGTGATAATGTTCCTGCCTTAACTATTTTTTTCTTTCTCACACTGTGAGATCAACATATCTCATTTGATCTCTTCTTCCTATGATCAACAGATGATATTTTTCTTCGCATTCATCTTATCAGAGTCTTATTTGGACCTGATCCTTCAACACTTTGAATGGGAACCTGTAATGCATAGTCATATATTCTCTTGAACCTCTTTTAATCTAGACCGATCAATGGTCTAGATCTATTCTCAGGCCTCAAAGCATCCTAGCTAAGAGTCATGTCAGCTCGCCAGTGGAACACTATCAAATCCAAATAGTGACTGCCACATGGACATATAGAACCCATGGTATATACAAGCCAACATCACGAAAATGGATGACATGTGTCTTGTCTTCTATGCCACATCAATATCAGTGTAGACTAGTATAAGGTCGCCATGTATCCAAGGTGACATCAGCATGACCATAAAATTACTTTTTCGATGAAAAACAATGAATATTCCCCGGAAGAGGTTATCCTTGATCGACCCGATGAAGACATCATTAAAGAAATTTTAGGCTCAACCAATTAACAACCCAGATTGGATCGTGTTCCAGATCAATGGTTCATTTTCAATTTTAAATATCAAGGAATTTCAAGCTCATTGGTATGCATATCAATGACCTAAATTTGATCAGGTCCATGATGGAAGGCTCATATTCATTACAATATGGATGGCCCATATTAGAGAACAAATATTCCTCGATGATCGATTGCTTGATCGTCATTACATCAAGTGTCAAGGTTGTCTTCCAATGACATGAATTTCCATTTTTAAAGATCAATGGTCAAGATTCATCGCTGAGATCGATCTGATGGTTGTTGAGTCTCGTGATCTATGTATTTAGGATTTCGAGCTTCCATCCAAAGAGGAAAATGATTATAGATATTTCTAAGGAGAAGAGCATGATGGATTTTTCATCCTATAAGTTTCTAGCTACCCCACGATCTTAGCATAGCAAAATTCATGCAGGAAAAAGTAATTAATTTTGACCAGAGGATAAATAATCCAAGAATCAAGAAGCTATAAATAGTTTCAAGAATATGGAAGTGGTTTCAAGGAGCAGTTTTAGGGCATGAGCGAGAGGAATAAAATAAAATGAAGGCACCCATTGTTATGGTCGACACTTTGGGGAGTTAAAGAGTTTCTCGTAACTGAAGTTGTTCGACCACAAAGATACCTGGAGCACAATCCATTGATAAATGCATAACACAACATAGAGTCATCCCCTACGTTTAGGTTTCAGTTTGTAATTCCTTCCTTACAATGTTTTTGTTCTTGTAAGGCATTTCCTCCCATTTTTCTTTCTTGTATTTGATATGATTTATAAAATATTAAGCAATGATCCATTCACCATGTTCAATGTTACTATATGATGTCTGGTAATGACACATAATTGATGTCCTTTCAATGTATGACCAGTTCTTGTCATTTTCTTTGTGCATTTAAATGATATGTAGAGGGTACCTCCATGTATTTGAATGTGTGAATATGTTAAATATTTGAGGCATATGTTAATTGATATGTTTACACTTGTTAGAGATGTTGAATTCTTGATTTCTCAACACATTATTCATTTCACATAGGCTACATGATTCATTCTTTGCAGCGCCCTGTGTGTTTATTTTGTTCTTTCCTCAAATCCACCATTTCATCTCCCTTTTAAGATTGACTATTTGAAACACTCATGAAAAAAATCCTCTAAGAGTTGAGAGAATTTGTCGGTTGAACTAAGAATTTTTTTAGGTCCTATAATTTCAATANTCCCAATGTTTCACAATTACCTTTCTACAAATCTGGCCTTAAGATTAATCTTAAGTCTTGACCCCTGGGGTGCCTTGACATCATTCCAACAATAGCCTGGAACATATTGAGGGATAACAATAATAGAATTAGAATTGGTGAAGACATGTGGGTGAACTCAATTCCAAGCTATCATTTCTCAAGGGAATTGATATCTAAATTACATGATCAAGGAATATACTCTTTATGGGATGTCAAAATAGAAGGAGGTGACATCATAGGAAGAAGCATATGAAAGTAGACTAACTATCTAGAGATAGAAGGAAATAAATAAGAGGAATGAAACAATTTCATTGATCTATTAAACTCCAATTTCATTCTGCTCAAGGATGAGGAATATGAATCCTTGGTTTGATTGAGGAATGAGAAATATGGGATCTTCATAGTCAAGGTAGGTTACTTATATTAGGAAGAGGATGCTTTCGATGGGGGATGAAAGTGGTGGTGGTATTTTGTTTGGAAGACCCATGCACCTTCAAAATAGAAGACACTACTATGGTTGTCCATTGAAAATAGGATATTAACATGGGACAATGGGATGAAAATATGTTTGTTAGATCCAAATAGATGCACTCTTTGCAAGGGCGATTCAGAATTAGTGCAACATCTTTTCATTTCCTATCAATCTTCCCAATAGCTAATGGAAGAAGTCTCAAAGATGGTGAAAGGTATTGGGACAAATGCTTTTGGTAAACTTATCGACTAGATTAAATCATGGAAAGAGGATATAGGCACAAAGGACTTTATCTCCCTTCCCTTTTTCTTGATTTATTTTGTGTGGTAGGCTCACAATGTTTTCATTTTTCAGAACGTCTATATTCTAGAGAACACTAATGTTACTCTTATTAATAAATTATCCAAAGAATTTAGATGTGAGGTCAAAACCCCATAACCAAAAATTCTCACCATGCCCTCCTTAGACAAGCAAATTTCATGGGGTTATTTTGATGGTGCTAGCCAGGAGCACCCTCCAAGTTGTGAGGTTGGTGTTGTTATTTTTATTTCTGAGTCTTATTATTTCAAAATTAGACACTCATTGGGAAGAGGTACAAACACGAAGGAAAAAATATCAGCATTATGGGCACTTTTGTTCATGGTCACCTCCCTAAATCTACATAAGATACAAATTTTGGGAGACTCCAAGGCTATTATCGAATGCGTAAAAGTTCAAAACCAGATGTAAGTGTTTAGACTCAAGACACTAATGACACATATTCGATCATTCTTCTCAACTCTGGAATGGTTCTCAATTTCTTATATCCCTTATATCCCTAGGTAATTAAACACTCAAAATGACAAGCTCTTTAAAGAGGATCTCTCTCTGAATGTTGGTGCTATCAGCGCTCAAGAATGTTTTGAAGGACAGTGTCATGAAGAAATGAATTTTCGTCTTTAGTATCTATGAGTGACACATTTTTTAGGTTATAGTAAATCATTTTTTTGTAAAGTGCAGATACTGTAAAGAAACTTGGTATAGTGAAGAAAGGTGGAATATGCATGAATCAATGCGATATGATATGGGCAGTCCCATGAAGGACCGTAATATGTATATTCTTTATTTTTTTTTATGAATAATAATTTTTTTCTTACTCGAGATATATAGATATATATATACTTCTCTTCTCATACGTTTTTTTATTTATTACTATAACTATAGAATTTGTTTTGTAGTGAGATTTCCAAGGAAGTATGATTCCATGTTATACCAGTGCATTTACCAGGTAGGAAGTCGATGAAACTCAAGACTTGATAATAAAACAATTAATGTAATGCTTTTGAGAAAAACAAATCTTATTGAATTAATTATTTTGGATAGAAGTATTGTGCAAAGCATTTTATTTTATTGCAACCCAACATTGATTATTTCATAAGAATAAGAATATAGTGCTGGTTGGCGGTCTTAGAAATTTAGAGCATTAATATTTCTTCATAGAATGTCTTCTTCCATAAAAAAAAGAAATTATAATGTTATCTTGAGTGTCATTAGTGGAGGCATCCAAAAAATCATCTCTGCAAAAATTTTCAAATTTTTGGAATTTTGCAGGAAAAGGAAAAGGAAAAGCTATAGGTATTAATATTTTTATGTATGTAGATTTTTTCAATATAAAATTTTGAATAAAAAATTATCAAATTCATATAAGTAAGATTCATGATTGACAAGAACATTATCATTTAAAATTTATTCAATTCATATATTGAAATTAAAATTTTGAATAAAAAAATACCAAAGTCATGAGATAAGTAAGATTCATGGTTGATTAGAACATTATCATTCAAAATTAATTCAATTCATATATACTGAAATTAATATTTTCTAGGACAATATTTATTCAAGAATTAAATGTTTCATTAGTCAAGATAGCTTACTATTTCAATGTAATTGTAGGCACTAGTACTAGTGGTCTTTAGTTTCTCCAAATCAGAAGACCAAGAACCCAAGATTCACAGGTAAAGAAGCTTGACAATTTATCTCAATTATAGTCCTACAATGTTTCCTTGTTGTTGATAAGGACTTAATATAATGTGAACCTTCTTAACCAATTAAGAAATATTATTATTATTATTATTCTGGTCTTTAGTTTCTCCAAATCAGAAGACCAAGAACCCAAGATTCACAAGTAAAGAAGCTTGACAATTTATCTCAATTATAGTCCTACAATGTTTCCTTCTTGTTGATAAGGACTTAATATAATGTGAACCTTCACCAATTAAGAATTATTATTATTATTATTATTCTTGTTGTTGTTAAACCAAAACTGAACAATTTATATTTTTGAAAACTTGTAGCAAATATAAACAACTCTATTACAACATATTGAATTTCCTATGGTTCCAAATAATGTACATATGTTCAAGACAAAATACAAAATTTACATGTCTGCTAGAAAAATTTCCCAATACTTATCACTACTATAGATTCTATAAAAGATGATTGATATGTTGATAACTTTAAAAAACATTAATGGAAGATATGACACTTTTTAGCCTCTTCCAATCTTATGTTGGTTGGTATTGATTTCTGAACCTCGATCTCCATATCCTTGATAAGTTGGTGCACAATATCCTCTTCCTTTAGTTCCCCTAACTTGAATTTACACATTTTCATTGATTGAATTCCCCAAATTGAGTATCTTTGTGTAGATATACCACCAAGTTCCTTATCATGTTGTATTTTTATTCAAAGATAACAAATTACTATTTTACCTGAACTAGAGTACTCATTATAGATGTAATTTGAGAGATACATTTTTTTTCATTATCATGGGATTTAGAGCTAATAGAGAAAATAGAAATCATGTTACTTTGAATCATTTCTTCATGAAATTGAATAATCCTCCTAATTTCTTACAAATATTTGTAGTCCATGAGTATTTATCCAAAAAGATAGCTAATCCATAATTAGAAACTAAGACTTGATAGGTTGAAAAAACTATAACACTGAACCCAAGGTTTATTTTAAGAATCCAAAAAGAAACTCAAAAGAAAAACACCAAAAACCATAATACCAAAACTAGAAAGATATAATTTCGGGGGGTGTACTTCATAATTCTAAATAGAAAACCCACATAACCAAAGTGAACCCCCCCCCCAAATTAAAATTTCTATTCCACATAAACTTAGTCATATCAAGCCTATCAAAGAGAACCCCCAACACTCAAAATTAGATAAACTCAAATTAAAGAGAATTGAAAAATAACTAACCACACTAAGAATAACCAACTTGAAAACCATTATTGTATGTTCTAGGAAATGGATGAACAAGCAGGGAGTCGTCTCACAATACTTCTAACACATATTCATGTGAAAACACTCGATAATCCCACCTCTCCTGGGATATAATACATTCCATCATTGAAATTCCCAATTCATTAAGATCCTGATCATGTGCAAGGGGAGCTCGGGTCTCATCGTGTTTATTATCTTGTCTTGAAAGTGGGACTGGTGTGTGATAAACATGTGTCTTATTAAATTTTCATTGAGTGCGTGTGATTAATTAAGGTATGGTTTTAGATACTATTGAACCACTAGCCCTATTATGCCCCATTTTTAAGAAAATTGCCTTATCATAAAGAGAGTCCGTTTGATGATGGTTTCCCCTTAAGACTTTTTAAAAATATATATTTTTAAATCTAGTGACCTCCTATTGATCTCATTCCAAAATGAAGGTAATATTTTATTCAATTTGAAGATATTTATTATTCATAAACTACATGATTATGCTTAGCCTCCCACCACTATTAGAGATTGAATTCATGCATCCCTTTCCATACACAACCTATAAAGTAAAGTGTACAGTTATGCTTAGTTAATGGATTAGATTCTCAATCCCTAGGCATAACACAATTGTGTTTTTTCTTGTAGGATTAATGGGTATCCCCCCGCCTACCACCTTAGGATTCCCTTTGGATTCTCTATCAAAAAATATAAAATGAGTGTGTTATGCTAATTTCCATTGACGAAAATAAATATCATTCAATCAAAGATTCTAGTTTGACCTTGAAGTGAGATTAATATTTACAACCTTAGATGAAACTAAAGTTTATTGTCATTGATGAGGTCATCTCCTTTCATCCTCATATAATTGTTGGCTCTTTTCATAAATCTATTGCATGCTATCCATATTTTCCAACAAAGACACTTTAGAAATGTTATGGTCGATGGTCGAATCGACGATTTGGGTGAAGAGTTGGTCATCGATAAGACATATATGACTGATAATGTATGACAATTGGGGTTTTTTGAATCCACCAAATTGTTTTCAATAATCGATGGTCAATGGGTCGGTGGTTGGGTGTTGTTTGATTCGGCAAAGTGGTTTAAATCAAGCAAGAGAAGTCATTGATGACCAACGCATTGATGGTTGGGCGTTGGTTTATTCGACGAGGTGTTCAAGTTGTCTAAGAGAATTGGTTGATCGTCGATGAAGGAAAAGTGGATGATGACATCATCAGCCATGTGACATGCCACACCAGTATCCACATGTCATGCCATGAAAACAGTTGCAACATCAGCCAAGAATTGGTTGATGGTCGATGGTCAAGAATCAACAAAATTTTATAGGAGTTTGTGAGTCAATTGGGATCATTGAGGGATGATGATGGATGATTGAGTTAGATGGTTTTGTATTTTATTACAAATTGGTTTTCGGGAAAGCGGGTTGATGATTGATGGTCACGTCGACATATTGAGAAAAGTGTCACGCACATACAAAGGAAAGTGTCGATCATCAATGGCTAATAGATTCAAATCAATGGTTGTTGTTTCTCCTAATTTGAGATCAACGATTCATATTTAAAGGGGTTGTCACATTAGTAAAATATACATTTTTATGCGAATTTTTGTGGTTTTTGAAGGTCATTAACTTGTAGGGAATTTTCGAGGCCCTAAATGAAGTTTTTATCCAATCAAAACCCATGAGAAAAGAGTATAAAAAGGTACACTATGTATCTGCAACTAAAATAAAAATAAGTCAGAGAGAGCTATCCAATAAGTTAAATAGTTTTTGAAATGGAGCTCGTATGAGAAATTTATAGCCAAAAGAGTGAGGGTAAAATTTTGGCACCAATTTTTCTTCCATAGGGAATAACTCCATGCTCATAAGTCTGTTTGGGGCACAAGAGCATTCGATGGAAATATTATGACTCATAGAATCCAGCGGTGAGGTCATATTTTGGTTATGCGTACCTGAAAATATATAGGAAGAGAAATAAGGAACCTATAGTATGCAAGTATAAATTGGGTAAAACAACCTAAACTTCTCTCTACCATAACTTCCAACTCAAAGCTTGTATTTGAAAAAGAAAATAGTCATTGGAAAGGAATTGAAGAGTAGAATACAAATGTCAATCCAAAATTGTGACTGGTGCAATAAAATCTTTCATAAATTAATAATTATATTTATGTAGCAGTAAAAGAGTGGAATTGGCAACATGCAAATGTTGTAACTTTTCACCTAGAACCCATATTGAGGCATGAGTATTGTTGGACAAGCAGTTTTGGAGGTAATTTTGGAGAAAAACCTAAGTATGAAGAAATTGTGCAGAAGGAAGAAAGAGAACAAAAGATAAACAAGGGAAAAGAAGGAAAGATGACACGCTGGACGAAGATAGCGCACAGATAAAAGGATAAAGCAAGCGAGCGAGAGAAGGAAGCGCAAAGGAAGAAAGTGTGAATTTCCATAAATAAAAGAACAACAAAAAATATTTATAGAAAACGACAAGTAGAAGAAAGAAAATGTCCAGTTAACTAAAGTTGGCCATGCCATGCATTGTAATAGACTATTTTGGGATAATAAGGATTTAAGCCCTAGGTCATTGGTATAAATATGTAATGAGATTGGGAGATTAGTTTACATAGAAGAGAATCAATGTTATGAAAATATCATGAATGTAATAGACAGTTAGTAAGGAAGAAGATGAATAAAGAAAGAGTTTAAAGAGGATATTGTGTCTTGTGTTATTTACTTGTCTATGTGCATTTATGAATGATGCAATACTTCACAGAATGGAGTTATTCTTTGGATTGATTATGTTGCAATGTTCATTTATGACTGTGATAATCTAGGTAATAATAAAGAACATACATAATTTAGAATAAGAAATAATGATTCAGGCATCTGCCTCCCTTTCCCTTACTACTGCAAAAACCTAGTTCTTGTAGCCCCAATAGATACCTCGGGTGAGACTTCATTTGTGCAAGAAGGTGATGTTGAATGTGTTAACACATATGTTTGTAGGGGGGATTTTTTTCCTTAGGAAATATCCCCATGGCAAAAAATTGATAGAAAGGGGTAAAAACCCAATTTTTACCTTTATCCTAAGTCTAGTGCCCGAGCGTGCTGTGATAAGGGGTGCATAGATCTGGGTGGTTGAGATATGTGCACTCAGATCTAAGGCCGACATCG
>SNQJ01S0023536.1:32192-48883 GCA_010110895.2 Picea sitchensis | reverse complement strand
TTACCACTCGCCCATACAACTCCTGCCTTCTGCCGACACCTATCCTCCACTCACATCACCTGCTCACCTATCCCATTCCCATTGTCATGTCTTACCTCTCACCTCTCGACATGTGTCTTCCACTTCTCTCCATGTCACCTCCTCCCTGTTGTCATTTTCCCTCTGCCTCCACGTCCTTCGCCCTGCCACCACAGCCTCTACACCTTTACACCTCAGCTCTCATGTACTGGTGCCCACGCTTTCCCTGTCACCGCTCCACCCACCATGTCATTCTACATAGTCGTTGATCATTCATCATTCCGTGTCGGTTTGGACCGTTCGCCTCCCTCGTTCACTCTTGCCTCCCTCTACGTCCAGCTGCTAGCTTCTCGGTCAGGATCTAGTGGAGATCCCAGTGGCACAGGGCCAAAGTGCGGTCAGCTCGTTATCCAGGTGTAGGATGTGACTCAGGTGACCATTCTGATCCCAATAGAGATAGTTAATGAAATAAGGGGGAAGTGGTTGAAACATCGTCTCCCCCCATAAATAGAAATCTCGAAGGTACTGGAAGACTGCCTGAGCTTGCGTCTGACAAAGTAGCCATGGGCACAGTCTGATGAAGAAGGTTCAGACGTCAGAGATCGCGTCTGACAGAGGTTTCATAAGCATTATGACTAGCGTCTGCATGTGCATCATGACAGAGACACTCCCTGACTCGAAGATCTAACTGCAATGGCGATTACTCCAAGTATATGTAGGATTTTTTGCCATTTTGTTTGGGTCGATGGTTGAGCTAAGCTCCCATATTGTAATGTTTTAATGAAGCCTCTAGTTCTCTGGTTATGTATTGTTATTTGAGACTTATTGTTTAATGATAGTCAACCTTATTTTCCATCTTTTTTCCTCTGATACTGAAAGGCTCGAGCATGGATGATCCATTTGAGTAGTTGTAACCATATTGTGATGTATGTTTGATTTCGGTACTATTATAGCGTTCTCAATTTCCTGAAGTTTTAGATCCAAGAGGATCTTGTATTTGAAGATTTTCCTCCTTAGGCTACTGGAAGACCCAATGTCCATACAAGACCTTTACATTTTCTCCTCAAGTTCTTCCTCCTGCTCATCCTTACTACAACTTACTGACTGAAGTTAAATCAAGACCTCATCTACCTGTGCATACCAGCCCTGTTTTATGAGTTAAAGCGATATTATCCTGAGTCTGCATCCATTTGACCCCCTTTAAAATTTATTCATTGTGACTTACAAACTAATGGGTACTGGGCTTACCTCCTCTACAATCAGGAGGTGACTTCTAGTGCTAACATTTCTAGCACCATTGTCGGGGACAAATTGAATATTTTCCCTAGGATAGAATGACAATGAGCTTCCGATTCTGAAGGTGCATCAGATATCAGAACTATTGAAGATTGTAGTTTTCACCTGGCGACTCCACATTCAAAGACTCCACTGGGGAGGATCCTTTAGCAAAAAAAATGACCATACCAAAGGGGATAACTAGGTATCATTTTATGAGATTGCTTCACAAAATTTTGTTTTGTTTCATCAGCTCATTTCTCTCTTTCCCCTTACATATAAAAAGGATTATCCTCTTCTTTTCATATTCAGATGACATTAAGCCTTCCTTCATTCATCCATCCTTGGAAACAGAAGACATGCCCTCTTCTTGTGCTGTAAATGTCAATCCTGTGTCTTCACCTTAGCCTATTCATAAAAGTGAGATTTGTATAGCATCTCCTCTCAAAATTGATCACCCTTGTAGTCTTGAGGAGGTTGAAAATGATTCACAACCTACTCAGATCTCATTACCTCCCGTTGTTTCTGATGAACCTCCCCATCCTCTTGTTGAATCCCATATTCAGCCCACAAGTTTTCAAGATAAGATTAGAGACATGATGTTTAAGCCTCTAAGGCTGTCACATCACATGCATCCCTATCCTCTTTATTCCTTTGAGTATCTTCCTCAGTTTTCTGGAGAAGACCATGTTACAGCCGAGAGGCACTTGGGGACCTTTGAGAACTTCGTTGACTAGTTTGAGATTTTTCATAACGACATTATCATGAGGTTGTTATCACAATCTCTATCATGAGATGTTGTTGTGTGGTTTAGACGTCTGGGCGTTGGTTCTATTGGCTCCTGGACTGAGCTATGCCATGCATTTTTAAAGTGTTGGGGTGAGAACAAGTCCCTTGATCAATACTAGTCTAAGTTTATGCCTTGAGGAGAGGGGAAGAGAAATCCTTGGTTGTCTTCAACATGATATTTTACAACGTTTATCATAATATGCCTGTGGAGATCAGACCCATAGAGACTGCTGCCATGGTGTACTATGTCATGGATCAACATCCATAGCTTTTCCTTCTCGTGAGAGAAAGGAAATATTCATCATTAAGACATATGTTTGAAGATGTTGTAGAGGTCGAAGAGAACATCAGGGCTAGCAAGTGGGTTCATAGGTAGGCATGTATCGAAAATTTTCATGCACATGAGCAAGAAGATTGTCAATTTGTTTCATATTCTAGGCAAAAAGAGAGTGAATATGAATAAGATCAGAAACAAAAACAAGGAAGTAGGTATGATTCACAATTGGAATTAGGTTCTTCAACATTTGTGGATTTTCCTATGGGAAGGAATGAATATCAATCTCATGATCAGTTTCCAGAACATTTTGAGCATGTAGAAGTGGTTGATTGCATAGATAACTGTATGTTCTTGGATGATCATAGTTATTATGATCTAAACCTTGCTGCACCTTTATCTTATGACCGTTCTTATGAAGAAGAGACGAAAATTGTTGATGATCAAGAGTTGGTTGCAAAAGAACAAGGAGGGCATTTATTTGCAAGCAGAGAGAATTTTACAGAGGAGAATCCTGGTCTTCTAAAGCGGCCGAGATTCTATCACATTATTCATGATCTCGTGGCCATATACATGGAGTCATACATTTCAAATTTTCTGAAATTTCCAAATTGCATTACTTCACCAATACTCACAGGCGAGTATGGTGTTATGAAATATTTCCAAGACCACACTATAGAGCCTTTTCCTTTATTAATTAAGGAAAAGCATAGGGTGGAAATCAACTATCCTAGACTCGTAGAAAACAGAGAGTAACAGGTAAAGGAGGAGCTTAGTGGGAAATGTTTCTCCTGTTCAGAACCTGTAATTGAGTAGGTATCACCTAGAATTGGCCAACCTGCATTAGTTATCCACCCACCTGTACACTCTGAGAACATTGAATGACACGTGAGAAATAATGAAAGGAGGGAGGAAATTTTTGACCAGTTGAGCATGCCTGATTATAAATTTTATGACCCTGTGGGGCTGTATATGGAGCTGTGCTTTCCAAAGGCATTGGAGCCTGCAGATTTATTCACCTCATCACCATTTCAGGGTATGGTCAATGTTCCAAGCCCTGATATCATACTTCTCTCATACTTACCTAGTCTTTTATGGATCATCTGTAGTGAAGAGATGAATTATGTTACCAGACAGTCTGGGTGGCTATGGTGGAAGTTTTCTTTCACCTAGCACTTTGTAAAAATCATTTAGCTTAGGTGTTGTACATAAATAAGCTCCATTAGGAGCAGGTGTGTTTGCTTTATGTTTGTAAGAATGGTAGTTTAAGTTTTCAGTGTGGTCTTCAACACATATCAGATCATGACTCCACAACCCAACACTAAGGCACTGGAGCTGCAAAGGAGTTCTTAGAGCCTAATAGGGAGGAATCTATCCCCCATGAAGCCTAATGTTAACACATATGTTTGTAGGGGGGGTATTTTTCCTTAGGAAATAGACCCATGGTGAAACATTGACAGAAAGGGGTAAAAAACAACTTTTTACCTTTATCCTAAGTCTCATTCCCAAGCGTGTTGTGCTAAGGGGCACGTAAATCTGAGCGGTTGATATTTGTGCGCTAAGATATAAGGCTAACCTCATATTTTCTACCTTTTTGGCTTTTAACGGTGGGGGGAAGGGGGGGTGTCCAAGTTGGTGGCTAAGGCACGCACAAATCTGGGCAGTTGATCTTAGCACGCTTAGATCTACAGCCCACAACCCAGCTTAGACCCCCACTGACCTTTTGAATTTAACGGGGGGGGTTTGAGCAAGTGTTTTTGCAGGCACGAGCCCCCCCNCACTCAATCTCGCTTACCACCTACCCCCCCTCTGAGCTAGCCCTCTTACCACTTGCCCATACCACTCCTATCTCCAATCGACACCTTTCCTCCACTCACATCACCTGCTCACCTATCCCCTTCCCATTGTCACATCTCAGCTCTCACCTCCTGATGTGTGTCTTCTAGTTCTCTCCATGTCACCTCCTCCATGTTGTCATTTTCCCTCTGCCGCCACTTCCTTCGCCCTCCCACCACAACCTCTGCACCTTTATAGCTCATCTATCGTGTACTGGTTCCCACGCTTTCCCAGTCATTGCTCCACCCACTACATCATTCCACATAGCCACTGATCATTCAATGTTCTGTGTCAGTTTTCACCGTTCACCTCGCCCATTCACTCTCGCCTCCCTCTACGTCCACCTTCTAGCTTCCTGGTCAGCATCCAATGGAGATCCCAGTGGCACAAGATCAGAGTGCTGTTAGCCCATTTTCCAGGTGCAGGAGTTGACATAGGTGCCCGTTCTGATCCTAATAGAGATAGTTAATGAAAGCAGGAGGAAGTGGTTGAAACATCGTCTTCCCCCATAAATAGAAATATTGAAGGTACTTGAATTCTTCCCAAGCTTGTGTCTGACATAGGAGCCATGGGCGCAGTCTGACAAAGAAGGTTCATACGTTAGAGATCGCATCTGACAGAAGTTGCATGGGCAGTTTGACTAGCGTCTACATGTGCAACCTGACAGAGACACTCATCGACTTGAATCTCTAACTACAGTGGTGATTACTCCAAGTATATGTAAGCATTTTTTCCATTTTTTTTGGGTTGATGGTTGATATAAGATCCCATATTGTAAATTTTTAATGAAGCCTCTGGTTCTCTAGTTATGTATTGTTATTTGAGACTTCTTGTTTAATGATATTGAAAGGATCAGGCATGGATGATCCATTCGAGTTGTTGTAACCATATTGTTATGTATGTTTGATTGCAGTACTGTTATAGAGTTTTCAGTTTCCTGAAGTTTTAGATCCAAGAGGATCTTATATTTGAAGATTTTCCTCCTTAGGCTGCTGGAAGACCTGATGTCCATAGAAAACCTTTACATTTTCTCCTCAAGTTATTCCTCCTGCTCACCCTTACTACAACTTACTGACTGAATTTAAATGAAGACCTCATCTACCTATGCATACCAACCCATTTTTATGAGTTAAAGCGATATTATCTTGAGTCTTCGTCCATTCGACCCCCCTTAAAATTTATTCATTGTGACTTACAAACTGATGGGTATTGGGATTACCTCCTCTGCATATAGGAGGTGACTTCTAGTGCTAACAGAATGGGTCAATGTCTTGAGGGTTTTTTGGTCATATTTAAACCAAACCTTGGGTCTTACAACATGTGCAAAAACTAGAAACATCCAACAAATGGTTTTGTTGCCAGTACCTGTAAATCGTGACTAAGGGAATGTTTTGGAGGCCAACTAAGAAAGAGATCACATACTATATAGAAAAAAATAAAGGGAGTTTGCACGATAAGAGAACATGAACCCTCATATGAGTGACAAGTAATGGATGCAAAAGTATGTGTTCATGGATCTACATGAAATTTTATTTGGCGAATTTCCAGAAATTATGACTGAGTAGCTAGAGAGGTTGGTAGAGAAGACAAGAAGGTTTAGTGTTGCAATGCCAAATAATTGGACTCTAAAATCGGTAAGGAAATTGAATTTGGTAAGTAACCCAACTACTCGAGCAATTGATTTTTGGTTGGATAGTGCATTAGGGGGTTATGTTACATAATATTTCATAGATTGCATTCAATCATAAAGTGTTGTACAAATAAAAAATTTCAAAGGCCCACGTGAAAGGTTCTTGAAATCGTTGAATACGTGGATCAAATTTTTGTTATGTGAAAATCATGTGATGATAATGAAGTTCGACAACTAAACAGGGTTTGTGCACATAGGGGAGTTGGAGGATGACAGAAGGATCTCCTGAGAAAAGGAAGGTAGGATCTAAGGATGCAAGAAGGCAATACACCAGAATAATATTGCGAGTTTGGAGAGTTGCACGGAGGAAGTAGGTATAAAAGGAAAAATACTATGATTGGGAGAGAAGATCCACACAATGAGCCAGAAGTATGAGAACCTTGTGCACAAGTCTGAATCGTAGAGATACCTTACATAGGAGGAGGAGAAGAGGGGTGTCAGTCCATTCCAGTAATAGAAGAGACGATAAGTCCTACTCGGAATGGATCCTACGTTGAATCCATGACCCTGTGTGCATCACCAAAAACAGAGATAAACTTCAAATAGTTGTTGAAATACATCGTAGTTAGTCAAGGAGGAAAAAATAGTAATAGTCAAAATAGTGGGAGTAGTGCGTAGAGTCAAAATTAGAGTTTACCAACATCACGAAGAGGATGGAATACACAAACCAACATGGAGGGAGTAGATAATACTCTTATAATTCCTAAATTTAGGGGAGTAGGGTCATAGGATCTAGAACAACACTTGTTTGTCTTTGAGACAATTTGGGCCACTAAAAACATACAGGAGGAAGCAGTGAAGATTGCGTAGTTAACAACAATGTTTAGAGGCTGCACACTAGTATGGTATATGAAGCTACAGGGTATTATGCCTAACGGAAAGGATAGGACTTTTGAAGAAATAAAGAAAGCATTACTAAAGGAGTTCAAAAAGATGAAGTCAGAATCACAATATATCACTGAACTAAAAGAGATCAAACAGGTACAAGCAGAGTCAGAATGGGTTTATGATTAGCACTCTCAGGATGTAATGTGGTGACTAACTTTCCAAATTTCATATCATCAACATCAAGAGTGGTTCATTGCATGATTGCTACCCCACATTCATAGACCACTAATTCAATAGAAGGTTGTGCTGCAGCCCGATGCTCTAGAAATCATGATGAAACTAGAGTCATCATCGATAGGAGACACTAGGGGAATGGAACAAGTTTAGATGCACTTGGTCGCATTAAAAATTTAGTTGGACAAGCTTAACAAAAGGGAGGAAAAAATGAGAAAAAAATTGGTGTACAAAGTGCAGGACAAAAGGCCATCACAAGGATGAATGCCCAACATTTGCGTAGTACTTGGCAGCGGGAGAACCGAATCCCCTAGACGAAGGAGGATTCTACAAGATATGTAAGAAATGGGGTCATCATCCCACTTAGTTTCCTTTACTCCAGAAATATCAGAGTACTCCAAAGAATGGTTTTTGCAATTTTTTCAATTCGGTAAGGCATGAAGAGAAGGTATGTCACATGTTCGACCTACTAAGAGAGAGCACATCGGATATGGATAGGATCCAAGAATATAATACTGGAACATATGGGAATGGTTCAGAGTATAACACTCAAGAATGTTTTAATCATGGGAACATAACAAATTTTGGCAGAGGCCGAGCTAGAGGGAATTTTGGTAGAGGAGGATGAGGACTGATTATCTGTTATAATTGTAATCAACATGGACAATTGGCCCAATATTTCTAGAACCAATGTACCACGTGAACATATTGCAGAGAAATAGATAATGCAAAATAATATTGTCCCCAACTACTTGAAAAATGGCAGGCCAGAGGAAACCTAAACTTGAATCAACATCATAATCAGAATTTGCATATGATCTCAGTTGAAAGACGCAATGAAGGATCAATAGTGGTCATTGTTACGTGCAAAGGTGCTCAAACATGGATTGACCAAGGGAATCAGCCCAAGTAGTGGGTGAGGAAGTAAGCACGGACTATACCACCCTTTGATCCACAGTAGGAGAAAGAGATGTATCAAAAATCTAGGAGAGAGATACTTGGACTGCCTAAGGAAGCATCCACATTAGCAGTGCCTCAGATAGAATATCAAGCAGCACCAGAGAATCCATTGGCGCGGGTAAGTACACTAATAGAATTCTTAAATAGTTGTGTCAAACTAATGAAATATAGAACCATGATAGGTACATTATATGACATGATTGATCAATGCAAAAAAGGACGAGAAACCCCTGTTATGCAAGGAATGATAAACCAGGTACTGCACAGGAAGTGAACCAATAGAGAATTTAGGTTCAATGCACAGATTGGGGAGTACTATGTGGATAATGTTATTATAGACTGAGGATCATATGTGAATGTACTACCTAAGTATATGTGGGAGATGATGGGAGAACCCGAACTAATATGGTCCCTTGTTTAGTTAAGGCTCGTGAATCAACATAAGATAGTCCCAATTGGTTGACTAGTAGGAGTACCTGTGAACATATATGGAGTGAATAGCATGGAAGAATTTGAAGTTATTGAGATAGTAGATGATAGTAAACCATATCTATCCTTAATGGGATTATTATGGGCAGTCAATAATAAGGAAATTATTAACATGAAAAGGAGGGAGATAATCTTTTAGGTTGGGGATCTAAAAGTGACTGCACCTTTGGACCCATCAGAAGGGAAGAGATACACAAAGTCATCCATATAAAATGATATGGAAAACTTGTATAATATGATTGTGTGGATGGAGGATTATGTTGACCCAACAACGGATGGCATGCTAAGTTGGAGAAGTATCATTTCATGCACATTATATTTAGAAGCTGGTATAGAGAATTGGCAGCAGAGGATGCATGAAGTGTCAACTAAATGGTGTGAATGTATACATTGATCCTTGCGCTGGATTGGCATGGAGCTATGTAGCCCACCTAGGTACGATGGAATAAATGAGATTGGTATGTTTATACAAGAATTTGAGTTACAGGTAACTGAACAATAAAGGATTTTGGCACTGGATGTCATATTAAAGGTGACTCTAGCCAGATGGTGGGTCACGCACAGAAAGAGAATAAAGGACTGGGGAAAGTGCAGTAGACTCATGCAGATACACTTTGGGCCTGAAGCAGAAGAAAGTGCATATAAATACACAGGAGAGAGTGACCCAGTAGGTCATGTGGAAATATGTAGGGATTTATGGTGTTCTGTATTAGAAACAGAGTGGACAAACTGATTCATACACACGTTGGACATGATTCCGAAAAATTGGTATAAATAATTAGATATGCGCAAGGAGACAACAACATGAGAAGGATTGGTACCCAGATTCAAAATCACGTTCAAATTTGAACATGAATCTCTCGTCATGCATACAACACTACAGGTCATTCGAAAAAAATTCTTCTAGGTGGTAGAAATGGTGGAAGTGGTACCTGTATGTAGTGCACAAAAATCCAAGATGACGGTCCAGAAGCTATTGGAGTGCTATAATGTCATGGAGGAGGAATATGATGAAGAGGATCCCAAGAATGTACAAGTAACATAGACAGAAGGAACATGCACAATCGAAGGGCTAGAGCTTGCCTCCACCGCATACACACATCCTATAAATGAAAAGAATATCAACATTGGGACTATAGAGAATCCTAAGTTTTCACAGATAGGAGACTATTGGAACGATGACAAAATTGAGAAGGTGGTAGACTTATTACGGGAATATCAAGGTTTATTTCCAACTACATTCTCAAATATGAAAGGGATAGAAAGCAACTTAGGGGAGATGAAGATTCCACTAATACCTAGAGCTAAGCCAATATGACAGAGACCTTATAGGTTGAACCCAAGGTATAAGGAGAAGGTTAAGGATGAAATAGACAAAATGATCACCATAGGAATCATTGAACAAGTTGAAGAATCTGAATGGATTATCCCAATGGAGGTACAAGACAAGAAGAATAGAGGGATTAGGATCTGCTTGGACCTAAGGAAGCTGAATGACGCATGCTTACATGAACCATTCCCAACACCATTCACGAATGAAGTAATGGAGAACGTAGGAGGTCAAGAAAGTTATTCATTCACCGATGTATTCTGTAGGTTCCATTAGATAAAAATTGTGCAAGAGGACAGACATAAAACCACATTTGCAATAGAGTGGGGAAGTTATCAATACACGGTGATGCCCTTTGGATTGAAGATTGCCCCATGCAGTGTTTTCTGGAGTAGTAGTGGTCGCATTCAAGGATTTCATCCATAAATTCTTGGAAGTGTACTTATATGATTGGATGGTATTTAGTCTACTGCAAGATAATATAGAAGTTCTTCAGCTCATGTTAGATCGATGCATATAGTGTTAGATTTCATTAAACTTGAAGAAATGTATCTTTTTAGAACCATTTAGAATTCTACTAGGACATGTAGTATGCAAAAAAGGATTGTTGATTGACCCAACCAAGTTCACAGTAATTTTGGATTTGGAACCTCTGGAATCGGTCAGACAGTTGAGGGAAACATTGGGTCATACCAGCTATTACAGGAAGTTTATCAAAGGGTATGCACAAATTACATCACCCATTGAGAATTTATTGAAGAAAGAATATAAGTTCCAATGGAATGAGGACTGTCAGAAGGGGCTAGACACACTGAAACAAACACTAGTCACTACACCCATTTTAGTCTTTCTAGATTGGAACAAGGATTTCCCTGTACATGTAGAGACATCATCCATAGAATTGCTCGCAGTACTATCATAACTAGGAGACAAAGAAATCAATCATCCAATTGAGTTTTCTAATAGTAATCTATCTATTTATACCACTACTGAATGAGAAGGATTATCCATGGTCTATGCGCTCCATAAATTCAGACATTACTTACTAGGGTCTCACTTCAATATGTATACAAACCATTCTGCATTAAATTTATTATTCAATAAGCATGTCTTAGGAGGAAGAATATGCATATGGATGTTACTATTTTAGGAATATGACTTTGAGGTCATCATAAAACCTGAGAAGCTTAATGCAGGACTAACTCATCTCTCACTTATCTTGACAGAAGAGGATGCAAGAAATTTAGATGATAATTTCTCGGATGCACGGTTATTTGCAGTAAGGATGGTGGATGACTACTTCACAGACATTGTGGAGTTTCTAAATATAGGATTGGCTCCCTCCAACATGACAGTTGTGCAGAAGAAACAATTGGTAGTGAAAGCAGTAGACTATCAGTTGATTGCATGGAACTTGTATAAGTTAGGGGAAGATAGAATCTTTGGGAATTGTGTATTGGAACACAAAAGTTTGATTATACTGGAGGAATCACATGATGGGATTGCTAGAGGACATTATGCAGGAAAAGAAATGGCACATAAGATTTTATGTGGAGGGATTTGGTGGCCTACACTGCACAAAGACGTGAAGGAGTATTTTCAGTCCTATGACATATGTCAAATAGTGGGTAAACCATCTCAATGCAATGAAGTATCACTAAATCCACAAGTTACGTTGCAAGCATTCAATAAGTGGGCCATTTACGTTGTAGGTCTAATCAACCCACAAGCCAGGAAATTAGGAGCGTGATATATCATTACTATGACAAAGTACTTAACCAGGTGGGAGGAAGAAACACAAGTTACTGATTGCACTGTAGAGACTGCTACGTGGTTTCTATTCGAGAATGTTGTCACCAGGTTTGGATGTTCATTCATCTTACTTAGTGATCAAGGTACACACTTTCTAAACATAACCATTTCCGCATTAACTGAGGAATTTCAGATTCATCATCAGAAAGGCACACCATATCACCCTAAGGATAATGGAATAGTGGAAGCTTTTAATATGATTTTAGAGAATGATTTGACAAAAATATGCAATGTTGAAAGAGATGATTGGGAATTACGCATCCCTATGATACTATGGGCATACAAATCTACAAGTAAGAAGTTGACAGGGCAGAAACTGTTCTGGTTGGTCTATGGAAAGGAAGCAATGATGCCAATGGATTTCATTCTACCTGGCCTATGCATTGCAACAATCACCAAGCTCTCTGATGTGGGTTACATAGAGGAGATATTGGTGCAATTAGATCGACTTGAGGAGGATTGGTTTATTGCAATATTTCATCAGTAGGTACAGAAAGACAACAATAATTCTTGGCACGATCGACACATTAAGTCCAAGCAATTTCAAGTTGGCGATTTGGTATTAATCTATGACACTATGTATCTGCAGCACCTAGGGAAGCTTCACATGCGTTGTTTAGGTCCGTATGTGGTCCAACAGGTAACTCAGACAGGTGTTGCACAGTTGGAAACCTTGGATGGACTAATTTGGGAAGAAATCATAAATGGAAGTCATCTGAAATGCTATAGAGACAGCCAACCATATGTGCAGTAACCTTTGCTACGAAAAACACTTGTATTATAGTAAGTGTACTATAGTAGCAAGAAAAACAAGAAAAACCAAATAAAAAGTAGAAAAAGGAAAGGAAATAAATAAAAGGGTAGTGATAGGAAAAGGAAAAAGAGTGTGTGAAATCCCAAGGTATTAGAACTTACATTGTTGATATGATAATGTCAGGCGAGGATAAAATTATTCCAAGTTCAAAGAAAATATACAGAGAGACCCAACTGCACAATAAACAGATGGAAGGACAAAGAACCATTGTGTAGGTAGGTAGGAAAATACCGTTAAACACAATCAAGTACGGAAAATAAAATTGGAAGGTCGACGTAAAACATCATAAAAGAACTGTATGAGCATTAAATCAAAAAAATTGTTGTAAATCCTGAATAGATCAACAGTACGAGAGGAGGATCATAAGTTGGATTTGGAAATGAAGGAGCCTTTAGTTACCCAATTACCAACTTTGACGCCCAATTGGACAAGGTAATTAAGGCATTATATGATATGTATACTTGGCACAAACACACAAAATACCGAGAGGGAAGGAAACTCTAAGTAATTTTTGCATGCAGGCGAGAGAGAATAGAGCCAAGATACTTGAGATAAGTTACAACGACCTGTACATACATAGAGAGTTTGTTCACAAACCCAACATATAGAGAGAATGGAACCACCAAGAATGGGAGGATTGTCTAGTGAAACAAGGAAAAAATCAAAGAAACAAGTAGATGTGGAGGTATAAGAGGTGGTCGAACCTTCAGCCCCGACACCACCCAAAATTTTTCACAGAGATTATTTTCCTCCAAGGATGGATGGTGTGCCCCTAGTTACAATACCAGTGAATTCCAAATATCCATTACCCATAGCGTCAGTCCTGAAAGGCGTCAGAAAAGATGAGGACATACTCGGCAAGGTGGCCAACTTGAAATTTATGGACCATGAAATCACTGACACATAAAAGTTCCCTGAGTTGGATAGGGATCAATATTTATGCACAAAGAACAACCCCACTACAAGAAAACATTAGGTGGAAGCACAAGAATGGGTGTTGGTCTTGGAGAAAGTTGGGATACTCAAGTTTTTTTAAATTCCACATTTCAGACAAAGTAAGGAAATCAATAATTGTGTCAAGGTATTTACCAGTTGTGTCCATGGGGGAACTCTTTGGTCAGATCCTCTAGTTTCAATTGACACAGTGCTAATTTTGTGCATCATAGGGTTAAACAAGGTAGGAGAATACCCGTCATTACTATTTCTCAAAATGGGAGAGTGAGCCCTCTCTGAGACCTTAAAATACAAGTATGACACATTCAAAGGAAAATTCAGTTTAGATGTGAAGAGCATTAGTAACCAAGACATCAGGTTCAAAATGTAGGTTTTGGCCTATAAACTGTTGTGTAAATGTCGAAAGGATGAGGTATCAATGACAATCATCTTTGTAGTAGAGAGATGCAAGGAAGGCATGCATATGAACTGGGAAAATTTTCTCATTAATAATTTTTTGTAAGACTGGACAGAAGCCCGGGAAAAAGGCATGAAATTTCACTATGTGTGGCTACTTATTCTTATTGCATTGGTCGACTAGTAGGAGCCCACATTTTACCAGTGCATGTGTGTTTCAGGTCGCAACCCATTGGCTGCTAGATATGCCAACTTTTGGCACTCCACCATTAGGAGATGGAAAACTGACACAAACACTATTTTTACACATATTTGCAGTTCATCACAAAGGTAGTAGAGACTATAGTGTGTATTCCAAAGGAAGAAGCTATTGGATATTGGGACATCGTGCACTCAAGAGTCGACATGCACCACCACTATGTGCAAGCCAAAAAAGATCCTGCACGACAAGAGTTACCAACCAATTATTAGTTGATAGTGGAAGAGTTTCACTCCATAATCAATGATTAGGAGGACGACTCAAAGAATCCATCTGACAATCCAGGGTTCTCCCAAGAGGACAAATACTAAGGGAAAAGAGAGGAAGAAGAATATGATCGATCAAATGACACATACAGGAACCCTGGACAATCGAAATTCCCCGAAGTGGGCCTCAAAAGAAAAGATCAGGAACCAGAATAGACAAGAGGGGCACTAGAAAATACAGGAGGAGTGCATAAGAAATATAAAGTGCATCTCCAGGCCCCCTTTTTTATTCTAATCAATGATGATATGGATCGCATTGGGTATCTGATCCACAATTCCACCAAATAACTTTGGGAGGAAGATGCAACAAAGCATGAGGACCAACAAAAGAAGGTCCATGATCAATTGGGACTCCTTTAGTAGCTCTTAGAAAATGGGTGCATTGTAAAAGACCCCAAGATAGGGGACGACCCATCCACAACACTGACGACAACCGAGGATAGTGTGTAGAGATCCCTAATATAGTCCTCAATGGAGCATCGAACTATACAGCTTGAGGCAGTTTCACTAGATTTTTCAGTGGGGGAGTTGTAGGAATAGATCACTGCATTGGACCACCTTAGTATCCTCATCTCCAAACTATCCATCCACAAGGTACAATAACTTCAAGAATATTTGGTGTAGGAAATAAGGATAGAGGTGATGTCATGCACCGATATTTGGAGAGAATGAGGGATGAAATCACCCAAGTGTAGATGTAGTATGATATGGCCTTGAAGCAAAATAATGAGCTTGAAGGTAGAATAGAGGAAATTATGCAGACAAAAGAGGGAACAAAGGAGAGGGAAACAAAATCCCAAAAGGAGAAGGACAACATGGAAGCTATGGTACAAAATATGAAGGATGATGTCCAAACATTATATAAACAAGTACCATAAGTTCCCTTGGTCATAGAGGCCACTATGGAGGAATAGTTGCTGAAAATTGGTGAAGTCATTAAGTGATTCAGACAGTAGATCCAGGATTTGCAACTGTAGAGCATGCCTGGCATGCCACCTAAGGTGCATGGGGGTAGATTGAAGATGAAAATGATATCAGTTTTCAGGATCAAGAAGTTTTAAGGTGAATGCATAAGAATTTGTGAAGAAAGAGAGAAAGTGTGGGAATATCTCATGGGAAACCCCAAGATGAAGGTCATAGAGGGCAAACTGCGAGAAGTGTAAGAACATGCCAAGGAGGCATCAGAGAAGGAGACAAATTTTCCACCAGTTGATCTAAAGGTTTCCATTTTGGTACAAAAACAAGAACATGTTGAATTAGAGAGACTTAGGGACCAGTTGAAGATCCTCTAGCAGAGACTTGAACCCATGAAGGAAGAAGAGGTGAATATTATTGGATACTTGGCCACTATCCAGGGGAAGTTCAAGGAGGCCATGGTTGAAACAAAGAACAAACTGCAAGACTTGACCATCCAGGACATTGAGGAGATCACAACAATAGAGGCCACCATTGTCATAGAGGTTGCAGTGGCTAAGGTTGTTGCACAACAATTCATTGTAGAAAGGAAGAACATGCAACTAGCCTGAGTGTCTCAGGATGAGCCATAGGTGAGCTTTGGGGGCTTGTTGGACAAGTCGTTTTGGAGGTAATTTTGGAGAAAAACCTAAGTATGAAGAAATCACACAGAAGGAAGAAATCACGTAGAAGGAAGAAAGCGCGCATAAGATAAAAAGGGCGAAGAAGGACAAATAACTCGCAGGATGGAGACAACACACATAAAGAAGGATAAATAAAGAGAGCAAGAGAAGGAAGGGAAAAGGATGATAGTGCGACTTTATATAAATAGAAAAACATCAGAAAATTTGTATAAAGAACGACAAGTAGAAGAAATCAAACATCTAGTTAACTGAAGTTGGTCATGCCATGGATTGTAATAGACTATTTTGGGATAATAGGGATTTAATCCCTAGGTTTTGGGTATAAATATGTAATGGGATTGAGATATTAGTGTGCGTAGAAGAGAATCAATTTTATTAAAAGATCATGAATGTAATAGACAATTAGTAAGGAAGAATATGAATAAAGAAAGAATTTAGAGAATATTTTGTGTCTTTTGTTCTTTACTTATCTATGTGTGTTTATGAATGATGTGATACTTTGCATAATTGAGTTATTCTCTAGATTTATTATGTTGCAATATTCATGTATGAGTTTGATCATCTAGTTAATAATCAAGAACATACATAATCTATAATAAGAAACAACGATTCATGCATCTGCCTCCCTTTCCCTTACTATTGTGAAAACCTAGTTCTTTCATCCCCAATAGACACCTCGGGTGAGACTTTATCTGCACAATCATTGTTGATACTAAGAGGGGGGTGAATCAATATCAAGTACAATTTAAAACATTTTTCAACTTATACTTAAACCATTCAATTATATCCAATGAGAAATGAACAATAGTATAAGAGTTACACCAATACACCACAATACACCATGCACAATATATGAGAAATAATCAATA
>SNQJ01S0023536.1:0-26343 GCA_010110895.2 Picea sitchensis | reverse complement strand
TATATGATTATTATCCATGGGCATGTTTGTAATGTTTATTAATGGGTTGTGCTATCTGATGTGCTAACTCATTTTATATATTGTCACTATAAACTTGCATCGCTCTTTTGTTGAGAAATTCTTGTAGGTGTAAAGCTTTGGGTCAAAGTGCTCAACGGTAGAACGACATCAAACGATTGGATCGAGGTAGGCTTCTTCCTCGTATTTCACAATAGTTTATATAGCATATGTTGGAATTGAGTTGATTTCTTCATTCATACCTGTCTGTTGTGGTTTACCCTTGGCCATAGAGAGTTTTTCCCTTGTAACAGAATTGATGACTCCACTGGGGAAAGATATTCCTTCTAAGGGTTGAAGTATTTTTCCTTCTTACATTTCTCTTTTGCCTTTGTATTTCTTGTCGTATCACAACTGGACAGAGTCTGTTTACTTTGGGTCTGAGTTTTCATCCTTTTGACCTTGCTTGGCCTTGTTTTAAAAGATATACACCCATTTTTCCCTGACAGCCGCATGTATATGCTTTCTGTCCCACTACAAGAGGTGTATATATGACCTTTTCTCTTGAAAAAGAGCATATACCACTCCCCCCTTTCTTTTTTGCTTGGTTTAGTGACTGTTGGGTAGGTTTTGAGGATCATTGAACCTTCTTAGGTCTCTTTGGTAGCTGTTGAGATTATCTGGGATGACAGGAAACCTTTTTGGAGTTGAATTTTTGGGCGACATATTTCTCTTTGTTTTCCATTTTTGATTTGTCCTTGGTAGTTGGACTGTCTTCTTAGCTGCTTGGTATTCTGCTTGAGTGATTGCTTTTATACACAGTAGAAGTTATATATCAAGTCGTTTATCAGTCCATGCATTTTCTTTTTAAATACATTGAAAATACAAAAAATAGGCATTTTGCATTGGTTGGTATTTTTTGTCTTTGAAACTTTATCATTAGCTTAGCACATTTAGCGAAAGATTGCATTTTATTTCTGAGTTGTAGAATTAAAATTGAAGATTGCACTATTTTATTTAGCATATCATTCACTGAAAAGTTAAATTTAGGCTTTGCATTATATCTATTTTTATTTTTATGCAGAGTCATAACAACATGAGTTTCATTTCCATACCTTTTTGAGTAATCACGGCCAACAAAATTTATGCTTTAAACTAAAATTGATTAGTCACGATTTTATTTTTTAGGGTGCACAAACTAGCCTAGGATTTAGTGCCTTGGAATAGGACTTTGTGAGTAAACTTCTCCAAGGCAATTAAATCAACTTATGTGTCTGAGACAGGGAGTTGAGAAATCCATTGTATAATTGGTAATATCAGGAGGCTCCGCTCACATCGGAGTTTATCACGAGGTCGTGCGAAGTTAGTTGAAGGGATAACCCTTGGATACTCACCTAGAGTCAAAGATATTTTTGTGGATTTATTCATATTTAGGGATCTTTCTAGTGCCCATACCTCTGTGAGAGGCAGTGATTTCAAGGTTTCGGGCTTTTCTACCCTGCCCATACGGTGATCCGGACTTACGACGGCTCGCCTATGCATCGGTTATATAATGGTTTATTAGTTTCTTAACTTACCTTTCTCATAGGTTACTTGTAGAGGTTATTTTGCTTGTATCCTGAGTCAGATAGGGGTTAGACAACACACATCCTTTATGGAGGATTACCTCTTCGGGGGGGTATGACCGACTAGTTGTTAAGCCTATGAGGGCCCTTATAACTGATTATGTTACCTGCAAACTTTAGCAGGGAGTCTCAGGTCCCTTATAGATGAGGCATACCTTCTTTAGCAAGGGAGGCCACTCAACCACTTTAGCCCGTTTGCATGCATATTGACCATTTGACTTTTTAGTATGCTCTTTGATTACTAGTTGGCCTTAGGATATGTTTTATTTGTTGAGATTCATAAGTCGTTGTGGAGTCATACCAACTTCCTCGCAGGTCCCGTCGGTTGTTACAGTTACCACCAGTTTTCGAGCTATTTCCTTCTAAAAGGCGTAGAGTTGTCAGGAGTGGTACACACACATCCATTTTTCAGACTTGTGATCCCACAAGGATGAGTGTTGAGTCTAGTCTTCATAACATTGGGATTTCATCAACTCCCAAATCCACTATAGTTAATTACACTCCTTTGACACTTGTAGCCGCTACAGTGGCAGTGTCGAAGGCCTACACCGGTACTATGGCTCGACCTGTAGTCAATGCTTCATCTCTTGCCTCTAACCCTTTTGGGGGTTTTTTCCACATGCCGAGTTACAATGTTCAGACCATCCCCATGGATACTAGTATGTTTTATTATGGTATGCCAAGTTTCACTTTGCAGTCTTCGACTACCATCCTAGCTACTGGCCATAACGCTAGCCTTGGACTTTGGGGCACCACACCTCCTTACACTCCCTTTCCATTTGGTGGATCTCATGTTCCCCAAGCGAATCCTAATGTAGGAAGTGTCCCCTTCCCTAAACCCGGGTCTAATCCTTCTATGGCTGGATGGAACAACCAAGCCGAGGACAAGTTCCTCCCTATATCCCTATCCCCTCGGTGACGAATTTGACCAATACTTTTGGCATAACGAATCCACTTCAATCCTCCATATTCCCACCTGGAGGAGGTCAGTCTTATGTCTTGGGCACCCCCCAACCTGGATCTAATCCAGTTTGGGGAAGTTTTAACAACCCTTAGTTTGGAGCTAATCCAACTGGGGGCAATTTTCATAACCCTTATCAGAACATTCCTGCTGGAATGATGCCCAATCCATCTTTCATGAATCCTCCTGAAGGAGGGTCTTTTAATTCCAGAGAAGGTCCTAGTCCTTACTAGAATCCTGGATGGAACGCAACTCCTAATACTCAGTCTTTTGCAGGAGGATGGGGTTAGGTGTCGCAACCCCATATTCCCTTTAAGACCACACTTAATCTGCCAGATTTGTCTGAACTAATGAATGACCTGGTGAGTCCTGAACCCACATGGTCCCCTGTCCCCACCAAGCTTCCATCAAACATTCCAAAGTTTGAAGGTAAGAATGGCGAGGACCCTGGTGATCACGTCACTAATTTTCACCTCTGGTGCTCATCAAATTCTTTGAATCATGATTCTATTAGATTACGATTGTTTCAATGCACTCTTATATAGATTGTGTCATAGTGGTACATTGAGCTACCTAGGGGAACATATGGATCTTTTCAATAGTTAGTGCTTGCCTTCCTTAACCATTTTAAACTACCTGTTCGTTATGATGTTGGCCTTGAACTTTTGTCAACTTTACACCAAGGTTCCGGTACTCATATTTTGGATCATATCCAGGAATGGTGTAGGCGAAGATGGTTAGTTAAGAATCCCATACCCCCAGCCTTTATTTTAGAATGGTTTTTAAAATCTTTGCATGCTCCTATTTCAAAGGACATTGCTACTTCCAGTGTCTTTAGCGAGGAAGAGGCCATTTTTAGAGCCCAACAATTCGATTTGATCTATGCCCAGTTAGGGATGTTATACAACCTTCTTCCTGATGCACCACGGTCGACTCATGATCCTAGACAGGGTCCTGGGCCCCATGCCGATGGCATTGTGGGGTCCACCAATGTAAAGTCCACAGACTCGGCAATGAAGTCTGCCGAAGGACCAGCTTCATCTGGATCCTCCAAACCCACCCAATCGATGGATGTACATTCCGTGCAGTCATAAAAAAACCCAAATGGTGACCAACAACCAGATGGGAATAAATGGAAAGGTTGAAATAATCGTAGAGGTGGAAAGAATAAACCCAAGGACAAGAATATTAATGGAAAACAGAACGACATTGCTAGAGAGGGCACAAAAGAAAAGCGTAAGGTTAAGTTTCCTTGTAAACTTTGTACATATGATCACCTTACACACTTATTCCACAAACTTGTGGAACATGCGAGGCTTTTTAATCTTCCGCCCACTGTGCTAATGAATCCTTTTCCTCACAACCAACACTTAGCCTTGAGTTCTTTGAATGTCGAAAATGCATCTGGTGGGAGTCAAAACCTATCATCCCAAGATGACGACCATGTTTGTATCAATATGGTCAGTGCAACAATCGATATATCCACTCGCTCTCGAGATTATGTCTCTTCAAAAGCTAGTAACAGCCTAGAAGCTCCACCTCCACCCCCAGAGATGAATTTACAGATCGAGAAACCAGAGCCACCACCTCATATTTCTAGAGGAGTATTCAAGCGCTCTACCCATAACCCTAATGCTAAAGCCACCCAGAACTACTCTATCATTGAGGATCTGGGCCAAACACCTTATGTGATGTTTGATTTGGAGGTACTCCAGACATGTCCATAATAGAGGAATGCCTTACTCTCTATCTTAGGATCTCTAGAACCTAGTGGCTCAAAGATCATCAAGTTCGATGTCACGGATGTGAAGCCTCTCTTACCATAGCATGTGGCTTTCCAAATCCATGTGGAGTATTCTAAATATACCATCAAACGAGTGGTCGTTGATGAAGGTGCTGCCACTTGGGTGATGTCCTTAGCCTGTTGGAAAGATATTGGCTCTCCAACCCTTTCAAAGTCGTTGACCATGTTGACCGCATTCAACAATCATTCCTTCCACCCTCATGGTATTCTCCCCGCCTTTCCGGTCCAGTTAGGTGCGAAGATGGTAGAAGTGGAAGTAGAGGTAGTTGATGCACCTCTCGATTATAACCTGTTACTAGGTCACAATTGGACTTATGCTATGGTCGTCATTGTATCGTCCATTTTCTGCACGCTTTGCTTTCCTCATCAAGGGGAGATTGTGACGATCGATTAGTTATCCTTTGCATACTCTAGTCTAAACACATCTGTTGGACCGTCGATCCCTATGGTCGACAATTCTCAGCTAGCAACTAAGAATATCAGTGTCAGAATGTATTCTTCCCTCATGGGTACTTTCGACTTCTCGCCACCGATTCACCACATTTACGCCATGTCCAGTAAGCCCTCTTCAGTAGAGAGGTCCATCCCTTTTTGCACTTCTTATTTCAGTGACCCTTGGACCCTACCTTCTCCAACTTCATCGATTGAAGGTCAGTCGCATGTTGGCATGGCTATGCCACTATCGGTAGTAGAGATTGCATACCAAGCTATCATTGACTCTTCTGTCGATCCCGATCCTTCTCCCTCGCAGACGGCCGAGGAGGATCTAGTTCTCAGGCCCGTGTGGGCCATTTCATTATCTTGTTCACATGATTTCTTGGATGAGACTTTTCCTTCGGAAAAATCCATCCTTGAATCCATGAATGTTTCCGAGAGACCTTGGGATGATATGCATCATCGATCTTATTTTCTCCCAAGTCTTGAAAACATTGAGCAAGATGATTTTAGATCTACCCTGAGTGAGATAGTCGGTCATGCCATAGTTCCACTTGATACACATGGCATTTACACCAAAGGGAATATGGTGAGTATTTCTCCCACCATCCATATCGATATCTCTCGTACCCATGGCAAGATTGAAAACGTAAATATCAGTGCAGATTGTTCGCCAGAAGAGACTTTGATCTACACCAACTGCTTCAAAGAATTTCAAGACATATTCGCTTGGTCATATGAAGAGATGCTAGGGATCGACCTCCATATTGTTGATATTCGCTTGTTCATATGAAGAGATGCCAGGGATCGACCTCCATATTGTCGAACATGATATTAGGACTTACCCGGATGCAAAACCCGTTCGACAATGTCTTAGAGCTGTTAATCCTAGGAAGGCCCCCGCTATTAAGGAAAAGGTAGAGAAGCTACTTAATGTTAGCTTTATCTACCCAGTTCCCTTGACCGAATGGGTATCCAACCCCGTTCCCATGAATAAAAAGCAAGGAACCATCCGTGTTTGTATGGAATTTCGCGACCTGAACAAGGCATGTCCTAAAGATAACTTCCCCATGCCTTTCATTGATCATATTCTCGATGAGTGTGCAGGAAGCGAAATATTTTCTTTTATGGATGGATTTTTAGGCTATAACCAAATCTAGATCAAACCCAAAGACCAACATAAGATGACATTCATATGTCCTTGGGGCACATTTTCATACCAAAAAATGCCTTTTGGCCTGAAAAACACTGGAGAAACCTTCCAACGAGCCATGACTTTCTCTTTTCATGATCTCAAACACATAGTCAAAGCTTACCTCAGTGATATTGCTTCTCACTCTCACAAGAGAATGGTTCATTCCACACACCTTCGACTAGTTTTTGAAAGATGTCGCTACTATAGAATCCAACTCAACCCTCATAAATGCATATTTTGTGTTAGATATGGCCGCCTCTTAGGATTCTTAGTCTCTGAGACAGGGATCATGGTAGATCCACTTAAGGTTGAGGCAATTCTTCAATTGCCTCCCCCACACACAATTAGACAGCATCAAGGTTTACAGGGGAAAGCTAACTTTTTGCGTCAATTTATTGTGAATTATGTCAATATCACTAAGGGTTTCATGCACCTATTGAATAAAGACACCCCATTTATCTAGGATGAGTGAGTCCAACAATATTTTGATGCCTTAAAGAAAGCCTTGGTATCGGCCCCTCTACTGAAATCTCCTAATTACAGTAAAGATTATTTGTTTTATATCGTCGTGTTTGAAGTGACCATTGGTATGGTTATAGTTTAGGAGGATGATGAGCTCTGTGATCACATCATCTACTATCTCAGTCGAAATTTAGTTGGTCTTGAACGAAATTAATCACACATTGAAAAGCTAGCTTTGGATGCCATCCACGCAGTTTAACATTTATGACACTATATATTTCTTTGAAAAACTACTGTGGTTTCCGATGTTAATCCATTTCAATATGTCCTCACTAGACATATCATAGGCGGAAAATATAATAAATGGATTGTCATCCTACAAGAATTTTATCTCGACTTTGCTTCGGCCAAGTCCAAGAAATCACTATTTTTTGCAGAGTTAATATCCGATTTCCCACGGTTAGAAGAAGATGTTATTCATTTCGATTCATTCACAGATGAACACATTTTCCTTGTTTCATCATCTGACCCCTGGTATGGAGATATTGTTTTATACCTTCAAACCTTGAAGTTCGCTCAACATCTCTCGTGAGATGATCAACGACATGTTTGTTACCAAGAAAAAAAGTATACAATCATCGATGACACTTTGTATCATCGAGGAATAGATAGCATCTTATGTTGTTTCTTAACTCATGAAGAAGATGAGTTAGTACTTAATGATTTCCACAAAGGGGGTTATGGCGGTCATCTATCTGGGCTTGCGACAACCCAAAAAATCTTGCAAGCCGGTTACTTCTGGACCACCATCTTTAAAGATTGTATTGAAGCAGTTAAGAAGTGTCACCCCTGCTAGGTGTTCACTCCAAAAATACGCTCACACCCAACCCCTCTCCACCTGGTCATTATCGTCAGTCCATTCACTAAGTGGGGAATAGATTTTGTTGATTGCAACCCAACTTCAGATGGGGGGCATCAACACATTATCGTGGTTGTCGACTACTTCACCAAGTGGGATGAAGTCATGCCTATTATGAAATCCGATGGGAAGACTGCAACTTTTTCATATTCAACCAAATTATTACCTGGTTTGGTATCCTGAGTGAGATTGTCACTGATCATGGCAGTCATTTTCAGAATGAAATGATGATAGAACTAGCATCTAAGCTGGGGTTCAAACATGATCACTCGTCTCCTGATTACCCCCAGGAAAATGGGCAAGTAAAGTCCGTCAATAAGTCTCTCAAGACCATTTTGCAAAAAATTGTCAGTCGGAGCAATTCCAACTGGCACATCATGTTATATCCCGCACTTTGGGCATACCGAATCTTGGTTAAGACTTCCACTGGTTTTTCTCCTTTTTAGTTAGTACACGGTGTGGAGTCAATACTTCCCGTTGAATGCGAAATCCCTTCTCTTGAATTGGCAGTTGAGCTCCTACCTAACACTTCATATTTAGAGTGATGCCTTGTACACCTAGAGAGTCTTGATGAGAAACATCGAGACGCCTTTACGACTATCGAGGAAAATAAGAAACGTGTCATGGTTTAGTACGATAAGTCTATATGTCCCCGGTTGTATTTTGAGGGTGACTTGTTCCTCTTGTATGACCAAGCCAAAGAACCACTAGGAGCAGGCAAGTTTAAACCCATGTGGCACAGTCCTTATATCGTGTGACGTATTCTCAAAAAAGTAGCCTATGAGTTGGAAGATTATGAAGGGAATAAATTGGCGGAGCCCAGAAATGGGCTCTACTTAAAAAAATATTACACTTGAGACCTGGGCTTGGGCGAAACCCTTTGTATACTAATTTAAATTTAGTGTATATACACCTTTTCCCCTTTTTTATCTTTGGCTTGCTTATCGAGTTTTCCCATTTGTTGGCAAATGTCAATAGAATCTTTTTTCTACATAGGATTCATAGACGGAGCCAGTCATCACACACAGAACTTAGCTTTCACCACTTGGGCGATTTACTCGTCCGAGGGTCTGCTGGTGTCTTCAAGTGGTGTATGCCTAGGTCCATCCATGAATAATGTGGCCGAATATAGCGTCATTATAGAATTATTGCGCAATGTTATCTCACATGGTATTCTCTCTATAGAGGTGTGCCTAGATTCTCAGTTAGTCATACGTCATTTAAACGGTCATTATTGTGTGCATGATCCAATGTTACTCCATCGATTCCTACAGGTACGTCTTTTAGAATGACAATTTGATTTTATTACATATTTTCACTTTCCTAGAAGTTCTAATCATGTATCTGATGCCTATGCTAATTATTGTTTGGATTGGCATTTGTCACATTAATAAAGAAAAGAAGACCATTAAATCAATGAACACATTGTAAGATATAAGTACAGTCAAAGATCCCTCTTTTTATATTTCCAAAAAATATGGTGTTTTATATTACAAAATTGGGGCTAAACCCCTCAAAAATACATATACAGCCGATATACATGTACTATGACATCTACGTCTGTGGTGCCGGATGATTCTCGTGATAGAAAACCACGGCTTTGGCAAGACACGGGAATATTCATACCCGTGCTCTAGTTACACCAACAACCTGCCTCTGCATGGATTCAGGTAGATCCTCCACCTGAACCATAGGAATCCTCTGCATCAAACGCGACAGGTTGCCCTGCACGTTCTGAAGGAGTCTCTCTACCTCTCCTCACACTACCTCATCTACCCGGTTCCTCCGCCTGTGTCATAGGAATCCCTCTGGCCATTGCGGATCCACATTTCCAACCACACAAGTATCAAATTAATATTCAAAAACACCATCCAAAAAATATTTTTGTTCTTTTAAAATACAAAAATACAAAAATGAAATATATAAAAAACATTGTTTACCTATGGCTCCATAGGTAGCTCCTGGTGGAAGTGGCATATCAGGATCACCTCTGAAATCAATTCCCATATAGGGATAGTCATCCAGAGCTATGATTTGTCTCCCCCACCAGAAGAAAAAATCATTGTTGTAGGGTGTCACCACCCTACCTCCCCCCTACCACCTCATGACCCCAACCCACCGTGCCATAGCTGGATCACGTGGTCCTCTAGGAATGATCTCCACTCTAGGTCCTAGACTTGGGATTCTCTTGAAAAAGAAGCTACAAAGGATAGAGGCAAACGCAAAGTTTATCTTTGCCCCCTTCTTGCACTCTGTCAGCTGACCTTTCATGTTGGTCAGTAGTGAGGTACACCAATCGTACATGGTAGGTCTCACACACTCTAGTGCATAAAACATAAGTTGTCTCGATGCTTGATGCAGTAAGGCCGACCCTATAATCTTGGCAAGCATGAGCACAATAATATTCAGGCTGAGGTTACCTATAGCCCAGATAGGGATTTGACTTCCCACCATGGGAGTCCCTGCAACACAGTGGGCCTTAATGTATTCTTTGACCTTCATCCCACTTCCGGCCCCACATGACTTAAGGTCCACAACCTCTCCTCAGTGTGAAAGTCCTATCAAGAAGTAGATGTCCTCTACTTTGATCCTTAATGGTTTCCCATCAAGGATAAAGCTCTCGCTATCTGGATCCCAATAGCCCACCAACATTTCCAATAACCTCACTTGGGCCCTCATGCCTTTGAGAGCCCAAAAATTGTATAGAATACATCTTCTCAATGTCACTTGAGCCACCGGATCCCTTTCCATTGCTACATCTACCTCCTCATGCTCTCTCTCCCTCCACTCAAACACCATCCTGCAAAAGCCAAATCAATTTTTGAGTTAAAAAATTATTTTTTTGCCATTTTGCGCACATATACGCGATTTATCCAAGAACATTCATGGGTAGGGCCTGATATACACCCCCTGTAGTTCACACAGGGGCATATATTTGGTTGTATACGCGACATATTAGTAGAAACCCGCGTATACCAAAAAACACAATTTGCACCCTTAAAAACTAAAAAATTGGAGCCCAATTTCAAAATTGTAAACCATTGAATTTGAAGAGGATAGGATGAAGAGTTACCTGGACTAGACGGCTTGCAATTCCATTTCCTATTGCTCCCGCAATCGTCGTTTGAATTCCGGAGGTATGTTAGTTCAAATTGCACTATTTTGGGTGAAAATGAAAATGACATAGTAAATTGTGATTTTATTACTATCTATAAAACATTTTTACCCATTTGATATAGTTTTATGCTATTATTTTGTTTAAAGGACTAATTCAAAATGGTTTTAAGCTAGTTTTTGTAGTTTCAACTCAATTTTCTTACTGATTTCAATGTCATGGTTGGCCATTCATATCCTCGGGAAAGTATATTCATAACCTAGCATATAGGATAGGTATTCACTACATCGTACAGTTTTGCATTATCCTTCAATTACCACTTTTTACACCTTAGGTACGAACCCATTTATTGCGACACATTAACCTCCATCTGCTATCATAGCATCATTAATAAATGGTAGAGACTTACCAAACATGGGTACCCTAGTTAGAACCTCTTTTTCATTTGGTGCCGATGTCGAGATTTTCCTTAGGACCGGGAGTCCATTAGAATTCGACACATGACTTTACAATGAGCCTCATTTTTCATTCATGTACATGTGGCCTTATTACCCGTGGACTGCCAGAACACGAGTCTTAGTTAAGATTTTTTCCAACTCGTTACTAAAAGTTGAAAAGATCACCGATTGATTTGTCCCTTTAACACTCGTTAAAATTGGATTTGAAAGATCATGAGTCTTTGTTAAGCTCTTTTCCGACTCGCTATCAAAAATGGAAAATATCGCCGAGTGAACTTGTCTTCTTCACACTCGTAAATTCGATTTGAAACGACATCTATTTGGCACAAGTTTACCCCTTTTTCACACCAAATAGACTACAAGATATAAAAAAGGACATTTTTTTGCGTTAAAATTGTGATTGCATCTCATGCCCTTGCTTGCAGTATTGAGCCTTTAGCCGGTTCTCACTTTGCGTTATGAACCATGGCCCCAACAATTTGCATCCTCAACCAAGCAGATCCTTTTCTATATCCTTCACAATTTGACACCCTATACCCTGGAGGCAACATCACCCCAAGTGTCCATCTCTCGCATGAATTTCCTTGCATTGAGCATAGGTGTGTTCCACTGCTGGAACTAGTTTTTCTTACTTGCAACACTCGTTCCCTCCTCTGTATCATAGCATTCAATTTTTATGAAGAAAAAAAAAAGACGGGCAGGAAGGGAGTACTATATTTTAATTGGCAGCAGTCGTGTTTCCTTTGAATAGAGCACAAAGTTATTGAGTCCTTGCGTCATCATAATTTTGGGTTCAACATGGCCTTAGGAAGCTGATCTCGTTACAAATTTTCCTCTATCGACTGGTTAATCTTCCAGCCACTATAGAGAACATTATGGATGCCTCCTACATATAATTGTCAAAACATTAAGCCTATGCTTCTAGAGTCCACCGTATGTCTCATGCTCTTGTTCAAAGGAATTCTATCAACATGTGTCAGCCACTCCTCAGAAATCTTGACTTCACATGTCGGACATACCCTTAGTTTGTCTCAGAATCACATGATACTTTGGTCTTATGATGCACCCTGGACCTACTTTCATTATTGGTAGGTCACCTTGAACCCAGCAATCGACATTTCATCATGGATTGTCGACTGGGTGGTTTCCCTTGTGTTCAACGACAAGACATCTATTCACACTATGAGATTCATGCAGTGTCTTGGATGCCATTAGCCTTATTGGTGGTTTCATCTCCTTTGTCAGCAGTTTTCATCACTGGCTGCTATTCAGAGGGTCTTTTTCGTGTGCCACTTGCATTTGGCACACGCGAAAGATGCACAGGGTCGTTGGTTCGTGAACATGTTCTTCGTTTGATCTCCACCAAATCATGAATCTCCTTCTTTGTTCCTCGTGCTGACTAATGAGAGATGCCTTAATGCTCTCCTTTGAGTGGGTCTCTTTCCATCAACTTCATCTCATGTATTCTGGATACAAGACCTAGAGTTTTATGAGTACCTCGAGGTTTGTAGTCATTAGTGGTAGGCTCTCTTGCCATTGATAGATGGGAATACATCAATTTCTCCTGATCAATGGATCCCTCAAATGTTCAACACCATCTCCTTTATTCACATTTGTAGAGATGTACTCGATGCCTTGATACCTAGTTTCATCATTGGCAGGTTGTCTCGCATTTGTTAACGGTATACCTCAATGACTGGTAATCAAACAATGTCTCATCATGTTCGACCTCAACTCAGTTATTCACATGATGTAGACTTGCACCATTGGTGGATTGTATTGAAGACTTGAAGACATCACTTTATAGACACAAATTTCCTAAGACTTTGCTTCCATTTCATCAAACCAATACCTATTTGACTTCATCGATCATGGGAGATTAGATTGTACTCCTTGGTATATGGATATCTTCAGATTGATTTTGAGACTGGTTTCACTGGGCCTTGTTCGTGACTATGAAAACTATTGGCATGTAACTGCATTTATATTTGCCTACTAATGGCAATGAACACTAGTTGGTATATTTTCCACATGGATCTGCATTGTATTTTTGGCAGCCATGTATGCAAAGTCAGTACATAATGTAATGAGAAATTGAATTCATCCAGCTGGTTCTCTACTACTCCACTTATGGGTTATTTATAATGTATTTCGTCCATCACAGATACTCCTATGATCTCACACATTAGGGGGCATCTGTTATAGCAATATTTTACTCACCATTGCTATCTTTCATAGAGGGCATTTTTCCATTTCCCTATGAAGACTTATCAAACCCCTTTTTGATAAATCCAGATCCAAAAATATATATTTTTCCACATATACGCTCCCTAACTTCTTTGCAAGATGCGTAGACGCTTGATGCTCCACTACAACTTGCGTATATCGAGATTTGTGCCAGAAAATACAAAATGAGGTTGGATTTCCATGTCACAATAGAAGATATATGATATTTGGCCTTCCATATACTGTAAACGTTTCGACTCGGCCCTTCAGCTGCATTCTGGAGGCTATAAGAGCACAATTTCGAGCTATGGAAAAAGAGAGAGAAAGAATTCAACTTTGAGAGAAAGTTACTTTGGAGAAATAACTTCATATTGAGTCTGCATCCCTTTGTCCCTCAAGTCTGAACATAGTGTTCAACCCCCAAGATCTTCCCTTATTGTCAAGAGGATCTCTTTATCTCTTTTCTATGATCTTGCCTTTGGTGGAGGATTGAAGTGGTGGAGACCTAGTTGGAAGGAACTTGGTTTCTTGGTTTCGAACCGTGCCGACACGAAAGTCTGTAATGTTGATACTTCTGCTGATCAATTATTAATAGAAATACTCCTTTCCCGTCCTATTGATATCTTACAAATATATGATTATTATCCATGGGAATGTTTGTAATGTTTATTAATGGATTGTGCTATCTGATGTGCTAATTCATTTTATATACTGTCACTATATACTTACATCGCTTGTTTGTTGAGAACTTCTTGCAGGTGTAAATCTTTGGGTCAAAGTGCTCAATGGTGGAACGACATCAAAGGATTGGATCGAGGTAGGCTTCTTCCTCGTATTGCACATTAGTTTATATAGAACATGTTGGAATTGAGTTGATTTCTGCAGTCATACCTGTCTATTGTGGTTTACCCTTGGCCATAGAGAGTTTTTCCCTTGTAACAGGAATGCTGAGACAGAGTCAAAAGAAAGAATACAAAGGCAAAATTCTACCACTATAAGAATCCTGCATAGATAAGTACAGATATATATACCTGATAATGAAAGGATTATGAAGGCTCATGAGGAGATACTTCATAGCTTAAACATGTTTCATAAATAAGTCAACAAGGACTCTGGAACAAAGCAAGTGGATATTGATAGACAAGTGTGAGCATCTAGATCCTATAGAAAAACAGATGATCATGGAAATAATAGGAAATCAAGGAGCATGATAAGGCACCATCATTCTCCAAAGTAGTCCACTAGAAGGACTTGTGTAAGTTTAGGACCAAGGAGTAGCCCAAGTGTGTATCATGTTTGGAGGAAAAGGAGAAGGCCTGACGTAGAAATCTTGCAAGTAGAAATCAAGAAAATAAAGCCACCTACTTTCAATGGTAAGCATTGGAAAGGACAAGAGGTCAAGGCCTGGCTATTGGAAATGAAGAAATATTTCCATCTGCACAATTACCTCTCCTAGGTAGAAGGTAGAATTGTCACCTACCACTTGCAAGGAAATACGACCATGTGGTGGGATCAACTTAAGCAATCCAAGAACCTAGATAAGAAGAGGATCTCATGGAGGCAATTCAAAGGATATTTCCAAGAGAAATGTTTGTTCGAGCATTATTATGAAAGGAGGATGAAAGAGTTCTTTGAACTGAAGTTGGGAACCATGAAGATGGAGAAATATGAGAAGATGTTCTTTAATTTAATGAAGTCTGTTGACTTCATCAAGGTTGAGAAAGTAAAAATCCAAATTTTTCTAAGTCGGTTATCCTTCTTCTACGGTGACAAGATTCAATACGACAACCCCAAAACCTTGGAAGAAACCATAAGGAGAGAAAGGAATCTTTATGAGCAAAACAAAGGAAGGCTAGTTTTCCAAAAGGCTTGGAATGAAAGGATGAAAGGGGAAAGGGATCAAAGGAAGAAAGGTTTTAATCCACCCTTTTTAAGAAATAATTCCCAAGAAAATCATCAATTTTAGTCAACCCAAAATGAACACAATAGTGTAGATTCATTTGGGAAAAGGACAAGGAAACAACCAATACAATGTTTTGGATGTGATGGAAATCATTTATATAGGGATTTCCCTCATAAAGGAGAAAGAATGAGGACTGTCCACAAAATTCAATAGGTTGAAATAGTGGAAGACATGGGAGGAATCCCACCAATGATCTATGCATCCTTGGACAACAAGAAAGTTGAATATCAATCCCCCATGATTGAAGTGGAAGGTAAGATTAACAACCATCCCGTAGCAATTTTGATTGATTCTGGAGCTAGCCATAGTTACATAAATGTTAACATTGTTGAAATATTTAACTTGAAAAGAAGTAAGCATAAGAAATATCAGTTAGTTCAGTTAGCCACGAGGGCTAAGAGGAAAATCAATGATTTGGCTAAAGATCGTCTGATTGACATGAATGGAGTAAGCACAAAGGTAGATGTAAACACCGTACTGTTGGGTTATGTTAGCAGATAAACTTGTCAAAGTCTTGTGAGTTGTGTTTTCTACCTAGGTATGTGATTTTGTCCATCTTTTGCAGACTTGATCTAGGTTTTCTCGCCCGGCTTGTAGTCTTTCTTATGTTTTCATCCACTCATTTGATCGACCTATTTTCCTCATCGGATCGCCTGAAATATATTGTTCCTAAGCCCTTCTGTTTTCCCCTACTGATGATCACTTTTCTCCTTATCCCTGTCGCGGATCCTTTTAGCCTCCCGAGCCTTCAGCCAGTCATCCAAGTAGTCGTTCAAAAACCCCAATCACATCCACCAAGTGCAACACTTGAAGTGGTTTCAAGTGGACACAAATCAAGCGAGCAGGAAAACATCATCTTTCAATGACATAGATCCTTCAAGAAGATCAGATCGATGACCATCAGGTGATTGGAATCATGTAGTTGCACCAAGTTTAGCATCGAACAGAGTTCCGAAATTACAAGGCTGATCTGAGTCGCCAATCCTAGAAAATACATGTGGCACAATACTAGTGTTTCTCTGACTTGCAGAAGGGATCAGTCAATGGGACGAGTTATGAGAACTCACAAAACACAAGGTCACGAAATGATCTAGGTCGTCTGTTTCAGAAGGGCACGTGGCACAGGATCCAAGCCAAAGAGAAAGTCCTCCTAGAGTGGTTGAGGTGAGAAGTGTTGATGATATGAGGTACCAAAATGCCGATGTGATCTAGGTTGTCTAATCAAAGGGGATACGTGGCACCCGATCTAAGGGATCACAATTTCCTGATTCATAGGTTTGAGCATGGAGCACCTCGTGAACTCACGAAACGCAAAATTGTGACTCGCCCGAAGGCTGGGCCCACGATCATAGCCCGCGGTCGTATGGAAGTTGGGGCCATAAATAAAGTAGCAACCTTTCCAGAAGTAGGAAGCTAAAGCATTCGATGAGACAATCATGGTCGTTAGATTCTGGGCAGATCCAATAGTTGATCCAAATGAACCATTTTGTGGATTCAGGCATCATAACATTTTGAATCGAGGGGAGTGAGAACTCCTGATATGAGAAGTCTAGAATTTCCATTTGTTTAAGCACAAGGTCACGTCCCATGGTCGTGTAGGGTGACAAAAGGGGACTGCGCAGAGAATCATAGCGCCTGAGTCAGTCATAGAGAATAACTGCATGGCCTCAAGCCACCAGAATTGACTCGAAGGAGTTGTGAGCTTGTGTAGAACGTTCATGGGTGTCAGGCTTCGTCTTGATCCCAATGAAAGTAGTTAATGAAAATATGGAAGGTGCTTGAAACCTCGTTTCACCACATAAATGGAAAACATGGGAAATCTAGCCATGGAGGGAAGACTGTCAACCTAAGGTCTCCTTGTTAGCGTATTTTCCTGCAAAGCCCATACTAATCCAAGATCGTGTATGATAGAAAAATGCAAGTGTGGCCTGATAGAATAAGAGGAAAACATTGAGCCTTGAATGCAGTGATCAGAGCATGTTTCTGAAGGGAGCGAGTTTCTTTGAGTATATATACTCAGTTTTTATATTTTGTTATGGTTGATGGTTGAGCTAAGCTCCTGATTTGTAAAGTTTTGATGAGGCCTCTGGTTCTCTGGTTATGTATTACCATTTGAGACTTTGTATTTAATGACAATCAACTTCCTTTTCATCTCTTTTTATTTTGATACTGAAGACTTGGGCATGGATGATCCCATCAAGTTGTTGTGACTATATTGTAATGTATGTTTGATTGCAGTATTGTTATGGTTTTTTATTTTCCTGAAGTTTTGGATTCAAGAGGATCTTGCATTTGAATCATTTATTCCATAGGCTTCTAGAAGACCAAGTGTCCATAGCAGACCTCCTCACTTTCCTCAAGTTCTTCCCCCTACTCACCCTTACTACAACTTACTAATTGAAGTTAGATCAAGACCTCACCTGCTTATGCATACTAGTCTAGTTTTATGAGTTAAAGTGATATTGTCCTAAGTCTACATCCATTAGACCCCCTTAAATATATTAATTGTGACATAAAACTGATGGGTATTGGGCTTACCTCTGCTACAATCTAGAGGTGACTTCTGGTGCTAACATTTCTGGCGTCATTGCCAGGGACGAAATTGAATATTTTCCCTAGGATTGAACGACAAATATTACTAGTTCTGAAGGTACATCATAACTTAGTACATAAAATATTGCAATTGTGCACCTCGCGACTCCACTATGGTGAATCCATTGATGTGAATCCACTGATGACTCCATTGTTTTAGTTGTGCCTTCTAGAGGAGGACACACGAGGTCCACCTTGCAGTTTCCTTTGGCTACACCTGAAGCTGACTCAAAGAAAATTATCAGAAAGGGAAAGGTCCTTCGAGAAAGTAATTCTACTGCTGAACTAGGTATTTCTGATGATTTTCATTATCCTCTTGTAGAAACTCCGATATTTTCTTCTCATTTTCCTAGTACACCGTCTGTTGGAGTTTCTTGAAGTTTAAAGTTTGGGAGTGTTCCTATTGAGTTTTCCCCTCCTGGTCTGGGATTGGAGGGAGAAAACCTTGTCACTCCTCTCTCCCATAAGACGTACCGTGGTTTAAAACCTGTTCCTTAGAAGATTTTCCTACCCCAAGCTTTATCACCCCTCCTCCTGTTAGAGTTAATGGTTTTACAGAGAGGGAAATATTTGCTCCCTCAAGCCCTTTAACTTTTTCCCCAAATCCTTTGTTATTTCCTTTTCCTCCCAGAAGCTCAGTTCGAGTCTCCCTTTTCCAAATCCCTTCCCCTCCTACTTATCCTCCACCCATTATCCCTATGGCAGGTGCCAACCCTCCTAGAAACATAATGGATGCTATAGTGGCTGAAAGGTATGCCCCTCCAGTCCTACCTCAGCCAATGAATGCTCTCCCTATGGAGATTACTTAAAATACATGCCAAAATTCACTGGAGAGGAAGACATAACTATTGAAGACCACTTTGTTGCCTTCTACAGTTATGCAGACAATCGAAACATTGAAAATGAAGATGTCTTGATGAGAGTCTTTATCCATAGCCTTGATGGTGAGGTTAGGAAATGGTTTAGGGGATTGACCCCTGGATCTATTGCTGGGATTGAGGCTATTGATGATGTTTTCTTGAGGTAGTGGGGGAAAAAAAATATTTTATGTATTATATCACAGAGTTTGGATCACTAAAGAGAAAAGAGGGAGAATCAGTCTCTGATTTCTCCAAAAGATTCAATAAAATGTACAATAAAATCCCCGCTGAGATAAGGCCTATAGAGGCCTCTACCAAAATCACTTATGTTAGTGCCTTTGACCCCGATTTTTGCCTTCTGTTGAGGGAAAGAAGAGCTACTTCCCTGGCACATATGCAAGACACAACCCTGGAAGTAGAATCTAATGTATTGGCCGCTAACTGATTCAGGAACAAGGTTGATAGAGACATACCCAGGAATATATATGAAGCCTCCACCTCCAGTTCTTCTATTTTCCCCCCTCATATGGATGAACTAACCAAGTTACTGAAATCACTTTCAACTAGAAAGGAAAAATTGGAAGTAGAGGGGAAGCCAACATACATAAATCCTCAAAATACTAATAACAGAGGCAACTTCAAGAGGCCAAATAACAATTTTCCTTAGATTATGCCAAGGGAACAAAGGGAAAGAGATAGAAATGATCAGAATATCCATAATCCCCTTCAAAATAACCTCGTTGTTGATGAGGAAAGGGAGGAAGAAGAGCTTGATCCTGAAATCCATTGTCTCGGAGACACCTCCCAATTTCCCCATTTGACCCAATCTGCATACAAAAAGTCCCTCATAGATAGCCAAATAAATGAGATGAGTAAGGGGGAGAAGTCAAATAGTGGTCCCAAAAAATACAACTTCCGGTCTAAGAAGAAAGAAGGGGCATTTGACGTCCCTTATCAGCCCTCCAAAGCAGAGAATCCTACTAAAGATACAACAAATAGCAGCAAAGAAGAAAACTCAAAATCTATCGCCAATATCCAAAGACCATGTCCCAGAGGTGAGAGAAATTCTCAAGCCCCCTTCCTCCATTAACTTTGACCATGAAATTCAGAAAATTAGAATCCATGTGCCCCTTTCAGAGATATTCAAGCACAAAGACTTCAAAAGGTCCCTCTCTAAGCGATTGCAGTCTGAGCCCTCATCTCATCCCTTCGACTCAATCAATTTGCAATATGAAAAGACAACAATCATCCTAGGTCCTATGATAGAAGACATGGATGATTCAACCCCTCCCTTCTATACCTCATTGAAAATACATGATAAAGTGATACACAATTTTCTGATGGATTATGGGGCGTCACATAATCTCATGCCCAAAACTGTCATGGAAGAGATGAGATTGGAAATTACAAAATCTTACCATGATTTTTATTCTTTTGACTCTAGAAGAGTGCAATGCCTGGGTGTGATCAAAGACCTAGTTGTCACCTTGTTTCAACTGCCTATGAAAAGTGTGCTCATGGAAATTGTAGTGGCCGATGTTCCTCCCAATTTTGGCATGCTGTTGTCGAGATCTTGGATAAAGAAACTTGGGGGAACCTTGCAAATGGATCTCACATATGCTACCATTCCAATATTCGGAAGAGAACATAGAAGACTGTATAGAGAAACTCAGTTGGCCTACATTATCAGTGATGAAGTAGACTCTACCATTCATCCTATATTTTCCCTTGATACTGTTTTAGGATCCAGCTTGTTGCATCTCACCGATGCCCCTGGGCCTCCTCTTGAGATGAAAACGTCCATTACTCTCTATGAAGATTCTCCTCCAATTACCTCTGTGTGGAAATTGTTCTTTGATGGAGCCTCTTATAGAGAAGGAGTTGGTGTTGGAGTGGTCTTTGTTTCCCCTGCTCAGGAAACCATATCTCTGTCATATAAGTTAGAATTTGAAACTACTAATAATGTGGCAGAATATAAAGATCTTATTTTGGGATTGAGAGCCGCAAAGGACACAGGGATTAAATATATATCAGTGTTTGGTGATGCTGAGTTGATTGTATAACATGTTAGAAATGTGTATCAGGACAAACACCATTGGATCAGAAGTTATAGAAATGAATTTTGGGACCTCATCGATAGTTTTTTCCTAGATTTCAACATTTCATTCATTTCGAGAGAGAAGAATACAGTGGCTGGTTATTTGTTGTTTCGTCAAGCAATTTCAAAGTCCCTATGCCACCCAAGTTCATGTATGATATAGAAGTAAAATATAGACCCTCAATACCTGACAATGTCAAGCATTAGAAGGTATTTGAGGATGATCTCGAGATCAATAGGTTCCTAGAAGTTGTTGATGAATTTTCTGCATTAGACATAGACCAGGATCCTGACTCTCAAAGNTGTTCTTTGATGGAGCCTCTTATAGAGAAGGAGTTGGTGTTGGAGTGGTCTTTGTTTCCCCTGCTCAGGAAACCATATCTCTGTCATATAAGTTAGAATTTGAAACTACTAATAATGTGGCAGAATATAAAGATCTTATTTTGGGATTGAGAGCCGCAAAGGACACAGGGATTAAATATATATCAGTGTTTGGTGATGCTGAGTTGATTGTATAACATGTTAGAAATGTGTATCAGGACAAACACCATTGGATCAGAAGTTATAGAAATGAATTTTGGGACCTCATCGATAGTTTTTTCCTAGATTTCAACATTTCATTCATTTCGAGAGAGAAGAATACAGTGGCTGGTTATTTGTTGTTTCGTCAAGCAATTTCAAAGTCCCTATGCCACCCAAGTTCATGTATGATATAGAAGTAAAATATAGACCCTCAATACCTGACAATGTCAAGCATTAGAAGGTATTTGAGGATGATCTCGAGATCAATAGGTTCCTAGAAGTTGTTGATGAATTTTCTGCATTAGACATAGACCAGGATCCTGACTCTCAAAGCGACCCACATGCTGATGCATTTTTGAAGAAAATTGTTGATCATCATATTGTGCAGTTACCGAGAAATCACATTCCAAATGGACTATTCCCTTTAGAAAGGATATTTGACAGTAATGATGTGGCAGTGAAAGCTTAGAGGCTGATTGATGGTGTTGACATAGCCGAATGAAACATTGGAACAGAAGAGGATCCAAATTTCGTCAAGCTGTCAAGCAGCCTATCAAGGAAACAGAGGACCGAGTATGCTGATTTATTAAAAAAAATTGCTGATGTGTTTTATTGGACCTATAAATACCTCAAAACATATGACACTAGCGTTATTTAGCATAAGATCCCGCTGAAGGAGGAGGCACAACCATTTAGGTAGAAATTGAGACAAATTAACCCTATGTTGTTTCCTGTCATGGAGAGAGAGGTAAAGAAGTTGGTGGATGCCTAGATCAACGTGCCTTTGAGATATTCAAAATGGGTGTCCAAATTGGTCCCAATGATAAAAAAGAGTGGGGACATCAGACTGTGTGTCGATTTCAAGGACCTAAATAGGATCTCAAATAAAGACAATTACCCCTTGACGAAAATGGAACACATATTACAAAGGGTAATTGGCGCACCAAGGATATCCATGATTGATGTCTTTTTGGGATACAATCAGATCTCAGTCCTACATGAGGACAGAGAAAAGATAGCCTTCACCACTCCTTGGGGTACATTCATGTATGCCAAAATTCCCTTTGGATTGATGAACGTGGGGGCGAACTTTCAGAGAGTCATGGATATATCTTTCATTGGAGAGAGGGACAAGTTTGTGGTAATCTATCTGGATGAAATTACAGTCTTCTCCAGATCAAAGAGAGAGCACTGTGAGCATTTAAAAAGTGTTTTCCTGAAATGCAGGAATTTTGGTCTCTCCTTAAATCCCAAGAAATATTTGTTTGCCATGAAGGAGGGAAAATTACTGGGACACATTGTATCAACTGAGGGAGTCAGGATTGATCCTAGCAATATTGAATCAATCCAAGCCTTGTCACTCCCAATATCTAGGAAATAAGTCCAGTCTTTCTTGGGAAAAATTAATTTTCTAAGAAGGTTTGTTTCCAACTTTGTTGAGATGGTAAATCTTATAACAACCATGTTGAGGAAAGGAGACAAAGTCAGATGGACTGTCGAGTCTTGAAATTCCTTTGATTAGATAAAGAAGGCCTTGAATGAAACACATGTGCTTATCAGTCCCAATTACTCAAAGGATTTCCTCATTTTTTCATTTGCCTCATTTGACACTGTAGCGGCTTTTCTATTGTAGAAAAATGTTGAAGGGTTCGAGCAGCCCATTTCCTTTTTTAGTTGAGCATTGAGAGATGCTGAGGTGAAATATGACATCATGGAGAATCAAGCCTACACTTTGGTTAAATCTCTCAAATCTTTCAGATTCTATGTCCTTCAATCAAAAGTTATCACATATGTCCCTTCAACTGTCGTTAAGGAAATCCTCATTCAGACAGACTTAGATGGGAGGAGGAGCCGATGGATTGCCAAAATCCTTGAATTTGATATAGAGATCAAGTCCACCAAATTGATCAAAGGTCAAGGTTTATCCAAGCTACTGGTTGAATCTAATTGCAAATCTTTGGGGGTAAATTTAATAAAAAATTACTGAGAAAGTTAGTAGGCTGAGCTGTCTGATACAAATGATCAGGTAGAACCCCCATTAGTAGGATGTCCTGGGTACAAGGATGTCATATATTTCCTGCAGGAGTTAAGGCCCCCTGGCGGAATGGGAAAGAGAAAGGAAAGAGCTTTAAAACTCAAAATAGTCAAATATTGCTTTATTGACCATATTTTGTACTAGAAAGACCCTCTAGGAGTGCTTCTAAGATGTTTAGACCCACAAGCAGCTCATAAAATTATATTTGATTTCCATGACAACCTTTATGGGGGACATCACTTCTCCAAAACCACTACCTACAAAATCCTCAGGGCTGGGTACTACTGGCCTACTCTATTCACTGATGTCTGTGCAAAAATCAGGGCTTGTATTAAATGTCATAAATTCTCTGGAAAGCAACAGCTCAAGTCTCTTCCTTTGAAGCCTGTACTAGCTTCAGGTCCTTTTCAGCAGTGGGTATTAGATTTTATTGGAGATATTTACCCTCCTTCAAGTGGTAAACACAGATGGATTTTAACTGCAACAAATTATTTCACCAAGTGGATAGAGACTATCCTCACAAGGAATGATTCTCATAAGGTGATCATTAGTTTTCTAGAGGATATCATAGTAAGGTTTGGGTGCCCAACTAGAATTGTCATTGACAATGTTGCATCCTTCAAAGCTGAACCATTGATTAGGTTTTGTGAGAAATTCAGAATTTCGTTGATCCACTCTACCTCTTACTATCCACAAGGAAATGGATTAGCAGAGGCCTCTAACAAGAGACTTATAAATATTATTAAAATATTGTTGGAGGACAGCAAAAAAGCATGGGATTCAAAGCTCAAATTTGGTCTATGGGATGATAGAGTAACAAAAAAGAGGTCTCTGGGGCTTTCCCCTTTTCATATTGTATATGAGACATAAGCAATGTTTCCTTCTCAGCTTGCCCTTCCTGTAGAAAAATTCTTCCAATGTTGCCAAGAAGAGCTTGATGACATGATCAGGAGAATTCATCAGCTCGTAGAAGTCCAGTAGACTAGAGAGAAGATATTGGACAAAGCCCATGACCGCCAATAGAAGATCAAGAAATCCTTTGACAGAAAGGAAAGAAAAGAGGATTTCCAGCTGGGAGACCTAGTACTCAAATGGGATGCACCCAAACAAGACAAGGGAAAGCATGGAAAATTTGAATCCCTTTGGATCGTTCCCTTCAAGATTTCTAAAGCATTTCCAAACAACACTTATAGGTTGCAGAATTTGGAGGGAGATGAAGTTTTTGGTGGCCCAGTAAATGGGCACTTCCTAAAAATGTTTTTTGTTTAAAGCTGCAGTCGACATCCCACCATTGTAAATACCGTTCATGTTTTATGTTTATTTTGTTTTGTTTTAATAGAAGCCTCCACAACCCAACACTAAGGCACTGAAGCCGCGAAAGGAGTTATTAGAGCCTCGCATGGGAGGACTCTATCCCCCATGGAGCCTAATGTTAGCACATAAACTTGTCAAAGTCTTGTGAGTTGTGTTTTCTACCTAGGTCTGTGAATTTGTCCGTCTTTTGTAGACCCAATCGTAGGTTTTATCTCCTGGCTTGTAGTATTTCTTATGTTTTCATCCGCTCATTTGATCGACCTGTTTTCCTTATTGAATTGCCTAAAATCTATTGGTCCTAAGCCCTTTTTCTTTCCCCTAGAGGTGATCGCATTTCTCCTTATCCTTGTCGCAAATCCTTTTAGCTTCCCAAGTCTTCAGCCAATCATCCAATTAGTCATTTGCAAACCCTAGTCATAGCCACCAATCGAAACCCTTGAAGTAATTTGATGTGGAAACAAATCAAGTGAGCGGGAAAAGATTAGCTTTCAACGGCAGAGATCCTTTAAGTAGATCAGATCGATGACCATTAGGTGATCAAAATCATGCATTTGCACCAAGTTTAGCGTCGAATAGAGTTTCGGAATTGCAAGGCCGATCTGAGTCGTCGATCTTGGGAAGGACACATGGAACAAGACTAGCATTTCACTGAATCGTAGAAGGGAGTAGTCAATGGGACAAGTTATGAGAACTCATGAAATGCAAGGTCACGAAATGATATAGGTCGTCTGTTTCAGAAGCGAACGTGGTGCAGGATCCGAGCCAAAGAGAAAGTCTTACCGGAGGGGTCGAGGTGAGAATTTCCGATGATATGAGGTCCCAAAATTCTGATGTGATATCAGTCATCTGATCAAAGGGGACGCATGGTGCCCGATCTAAGGAATCACAATTTCATGATTCAGAGGTTTGAGCATGGAGAACCTCGTGAACTCACGAAACGTGAAATCGCAACTCGCGTGAAGGCTAGGCCAAGATCATAACCCATAGTCGTATGGAAGTCAGGGCCATAAAGAAAGTAGGTGTCTATCCAACAAAAGTAAGCTGAAGCATTCGAGGAGCCAATCATGGCCGTCAGATTCTAGGAAGATCCAACCGTTGATCCAAATGGATCGTTTCGTGGATTTGGGCATCGAAACATAGTGAATCGAGGGGAGTGAGAACTCTCGATATGAGAAGTCCCAAAATTCCATTTGTTTAAGATCAAGGTCAAAACTCGTGGTCACATAGGGAGATGAAAGGGGACTGTGTTGAGAATCAAAGCACTCGAGTCAGTCACAAAGAAGAACTGCATGGCCTCGAGCCACCAGAACTGACTCGAAGGAGTCATGAGCTCGCCTAGAACGTTCATGGGTGTCAGGCTTCATCTTGATCCCAATGAAACTAGTTAATGAAAACAGGGGAGGTGGTTGAAACCTCGTTTCATGGAAAACATGGGAAATCTAGCCATGGAGGGAATACTGTCAACCCAAGGTCCCCTTGTTAGCGAATTTTTCTGCAAAGCCCATACCGATCCAAGATCGTGTCTGACAGAAGAATACAAGTGAGGCCTGACAGAAGAAGAGGCAGATGCCAAGCCTTGCATGCATTGATCAGAGCACGTTTCTGTAGGGAGAGAGTTGCTTTGAGTATATATACTCATTTTTTATATTTTTTTATGGTCGATGGTTGAGCTAAGCTCCCGATTTGTAAATTTTTTATGAGGCCTCTGGTTCTCTGGTTATGTATTACCATTTGAGACTTCTTATTTAATGACAATCAACTT
>SNQJ01S0023535.1:65781-88898 GCA_010110895.2 Picea sitchensis | reverse complement strand
CCTGTGGTGAAGGTCTTTCTCTTGAAGAATATAGCAAAGGATTTGGCTAGGTTTTCTTCCCTTGTTGAGAAGGGTTTCCCAGGATACTTCTTGTGTTCTTGTGCATGGTGTTTCTTCTTGTGATCTAAGTTGCTACAACATAATTGCTTATGGTTTAAGTTAAATGATAAAAAAGAATAAACTTCATGCTTAAACCTTACTTATTGAAAAATCAACAGAAACATCGTGTCATTCCTTCCAACCATGCCTTTGCACATTCACTTGCACGACCCCCCCCCGGCAAATTTTTGGATTTTGATCTTCTGTAGTTCTCTAGTGATGTCCCCAGGTGGAGGCCCTCCCTCTGAGTCCCTTGGTGCTTCAGGATTACCCACTCCATATGGTGGGGGTTTGACTTCGACATCTGTTGATTGGCGTCCCTTTAATAGCCTCTAAAGAGCGCAAAATGAGAGATAATTCAGGTGATGGTGGTGGGAGCGCCAGTGTTGGTGGTCCTTGCAACGATGCCCCTCGGCCTTGATTTCCCCGAGTCCTAACCATATTGAATAACTAAATCTGCATCAAACCAAATGCTTATCAGGGAAGATTTTAAGGCATTCCACATTCGCTCAGACTTATACTTGCAAACATAGGGTTAGGCGTCGAAAGCCTCTAAGCTTGGTAACTTGTTCGGGTAAGTTGCTAACCAATCTTACCTTGCTAGCTATGTCAACCCTATAACATACTTGCTAATATGCATCAATTCCCCTTTACTAACATTAATAAATAACCATAAATTTTTGCCAAAAAACATTTCTTTATTATTATTATTAAATAATTTAATTACATAAAACTAAATACAAAATACAATTACAATAATAACAAATCAAATAATAATTTAATTTCTAAAACTGTAAATAAATACAATTGTAATCTTTTTTATTAAATAAATAAATTCATTTTATAGTGCAATATTACAAACAATTAATTAATATAAAAAAATTTACATCAAATATAATCAACTGTGGAAACCTTAATACTCAAAGAATTAATTAATTAATTGATATTAATATATATCAACTTAATATATTAAATATTATACAAAATTAAAAATATAATAATAATAAACCTAATATTATGTCACATTAATGCTATAATGCATAAAATTTGCGGAGTATTATCACCTATATATTCTCACCAAACAACAATACTTCAAATGCAAAGAATGATGATAGAACAAGGTCTTGTCACTAGAGATAACTCAAAACTAGAGGAGACTTAACACTAAAGTTTTGTGCGATTAGTTAGTTCCAATCCTCGTCGTATGCTTTAATATAACTAAATTTAGAAGAAACTTAACACTAATGTTTCATGTAATCGGTTCCAATCCTCGCAGTATTCTCTAATATAAACTATCCACACCACCACACGTAGCAACAATCACTAGCACACAACCCTATACACATTGATGTCATTTGCTATCATTTTGGTAAAAACACAGAGAGATGTTCGCTTTCAACAACTACTTTTGCATGCATCCGTTGCCTGCCTGACACGCCTTCAACATAATCAATTTTGATTAGAAACATGGAGAAAGGACGTTGCTAGAGTTTCCAGACTACCAGTATCTTCCGACTCCTCCAGAACTAAGCTCTCAAATGTTTTTATAACCATACGAGAATTCCACAACTGCTTAAGCCCTAAACCCTCTATTCGTAATGTTTCCCCAAGCTCTCTATTCGTAATGCTTCCCCAAACCCTCTATGTTTTTCATAGGCTATTTTTTTAGCCTCGTGGACGTTAAAAATTCTTTCTTTCTTCTTTCTATCAGTGGTGTTTTATCATATTTAGCGTGCAGGACAAGTCTTCAAAAGCTTAGCATGCACAACAATTCTTCAGAAGCTTACCTCCGTAGAAAAGCGTGTTATTTATGATTGCCCTATGGGATGAATCTGTTAAAAGAGAAGGGAGTGAGGGAGTCGGTCCTAGTCTTTTAATGAAGAATGACAGTGATAGCCGAAATGGAACTGATTTTGGGAATGCATGGCAGTAGCCAGTTCCATATCTGTTGGGCGGAGTGGCCGCCATGCTCCTTGTCATAACATTAACTATTCTCACTCTGACGTGTTCCTTCTCAAGCTCTGACATGAAGCCCTTCATTGCTCGTTTAGGAATGGCCACCTCTTTTTGATCTGCCAAGCCCAACAAAATGTCCAATTGATCGCAACCTATATCATCAATCAACCTGGTATCCCAACCCAAAACTTCCACGACGATCGAGACCACCCCAATGGTGTGACCCATGTCGTGATTACAGTAACAAAAATCTCTTTCTCCATACTTCCAGGCCTCATGCCAGAAAATGGAATTCAGTCCAACAAAAACGTATTAATCGGGAGCCCTTTTCTAAGTTTCGCCCATAAATCCAGAGGTATCTCTGCTCAGACTTCCAATTTGTGCTCCTTAAGGGCGTAGTGAGCTATAAATGCGGTTTCAAAAATACCACTCACAGGGCCGCTGATTATATAACCCTCGATGGGGTGCAGATTTCCGCTGTTGGGATTGACCCTCAGAGGTCAGGTGGAGTAATCAGTGGTTTTCTAGGCTGAGAGTGCGAGGTTGTCCTAGAAGCGCTGAGAAATGGTGGCTTTGTCGAGCGGTTTCGAGGCGAGGAATTGTGTGAAGAGGTGGGGGTATGGGGAGTCATCGGTGGTGGTTTTGTTGGGTGGGAAGTGGAGAATATTGATCGTCGGGGTGGTCTCATAACATCGGAAGGGATTGGGTTGGTTTTCCCAGTCGAGGCCATGAGGACCGTAGGCGTATTTGTTGAAGGAATGCTTTGTCTTCTTGTGGTATTTTATCACTGCCGACAACTTTTCCGACAGAGTTGGGGTCAGGATTTGGTGTTGTGCGGGTGCAGCGGAGGCCATGGTGTTGAATCCCTTGAGCATGGTGGAAAATATGAGCTTGATAATGAACAAGGTGAGAAAGTGGCTGTGATTATGGATGGGAATGAAAATCCCACCTTTATTGCAACACCAACGCCCATGGCTGTTTGAAGATGGACTCAGATGTGTAGATCACTAGTTTATACTCATGGTGCAATTGGGGTATGTCATAGAGACATCAAGTTGCATAACCTCTTTGTCAATCCTCACTCGCACCAGCTCAAGCTATGTGATTTTGAAAGTGCCAAAGCTCTGGTCAAGGGTGAACCAAATATATCATATATTTTCTCGAACTTTCTATGACAAGAGAACACTATGAATATGCAGTTGTTCCTATCACGTGCTTCATATTAGTTTGTTTGTTTTCCTTGCAATACTACGGTACGCACAGGGTGGGTTCGATCTTTGCACCAACTATTGTGGCTTGGATTTTGTGCATTAGTGCACTTGGTCTCTACAACATTTTCCACTGGAACCCACATGTTTATCCATCCCTTTTGCCATATTACATGTACAAGTTTTTATTATTTTATTATTAAATAAATTAAAGGAGTCTTTTATTATTAAATGGTAGGTGAAGTAATTAATGAAGGGATAAGGATGTTGGGGAATTAATGAGGGGGATAAGGTAGTTGGGGAATTGAATGAGAAGGGGAGATAAGGAAGAGAGGAGGGGACTTGGAGAGGGGTCTCATTTTGGATTGGAAATTTCTGCAAGAGGTGAAGGAGGAGGAGGAAAATTGGGAGAATATATCATTTTGGAAACTCTCACATGGCACTGTTGTTGCTAGGAAATTTGGGCTAGGGGGTCAGGAAATCGCAAGGATTCCTGGAGGTAGGGAGCCGGAGAGGTTGTTCCTAGTTGGCTGAGAGGTTAATATTCAATTGGGCAATTTGGGCAAGCCCAAGAACAAGAGAACCAGGGACTAAATCAACTAATCTACAGGTAGAGGTACGTATTTTGTGCATATTATGTTGTTATTATGTTGTTGTTGATTATTATGTTGGTATAAATAAAATCATGAAAGAAAAACCTTGAACTAAATTGAATTTATTTCAGTAGAAGATGAATAGATTTTATTTATTTATTTTGAGGCTTTGTATGGAAGGCCCTACAACTGGTATCAGAGCTCGGTTTCAAAACTGATGAATAACTCACTTCAATCTTGATAGCCAAATGGGAGAAGTGTCCCAGAGCAACAAGCATTGCCTCGGATACCATTTGTAGAGCCTTCCATACAAAGCCTCAAAATAAATAAATAAAATTTATTCATCTTCTACTGAAATAAATTCAATTTAGTTCAAGGTTTTCCTTTCAAGATTTTCTTATACTAGCATAATAATCAACAACAACATAATAACATCATAAAATGCATAAAATACACGCCTCTACCTATAGATTAGTTGATTTAGTCTCTGGTTCTCTTGTTCTTGAGCTTTTCCAAACTGCCCAACTGAGTATTAACAACCCAGCCAACTAGGAACAACCTATTTGACTCCCTAGCTCCAAGAATCCTCGTGGTTTCCTAACCCCCGAGCCCAAAGTTCCTAGCAACAGTTGTGCCCTGTCAGAGTTTCCAAAATGGTCTGTTCTCCCAATTTTCCTCCTCCTCCTTCACCTGTTGTAGAAATTTACAATCCAAAATGAGACCCCTCTCCAAGTCCCCTTCTCTCTTCCTTATCCTCCCTTCTCATTCAATTCCCCAACTACCTTATCCCCTTCATTAATTCTCCAACAGCCTTATCCCTTCATTAATTACTTCACCTACCTTTTAATAATAAAAGACTCATTTAATTTATTTTAATAATGAATTAAATTTAAATTAAAAACTATGATAAACAATTAATCAACTTGGGTTGCTACAAAGAGATCAGGAAATGGGGGGTTTTAAGTGATGGAAAGTGGTAAGTATGATCAAGAACGATACAATGGCTCTTCAAGGGAGTTCCCAGTAGCAAATTCATCCCGAGGAAAGACCACTTATTAGGGCACAATGTCAACCACCAAGAAGAAACAAGCAAAAGGCATAATGTCCAAGCATATGTTATGAAATCTAAAGCAGTCTAAGATACAACATACTCAAATGCCTCAAATATTAAAATGAAACTCACCATAATACTTGACTTGTACCTCATGTAGCAAGGCCCATTGCCTTCTGGAAGCCAACGGGTGTGGTGGACGCCATCCTGAAAAATTTGACCTCTATGGTGGTGAGAATGGTCTCCATCTGTGCAAGTGGACAATGTTGGTCATGTAGTCTCTCGGCACTCCATATCTACAACCTGAGGGCCTCGAGACATGATCTCCTTAGTTATCCCACAAAATGGAGATAACATGCCAAACCTAAAGATGGAGGTATATATGGGCCCTTGGAAAATATCTACAATAAGTTCTAATCAATTTTTAGAGAAGTCAACAAGTTCTTCCTCCACATCCATTGCACTTCGGTCCTTAGGACCCCTTTCCCTAGATCTCACAACAGTAAAACCTTAGTGCCTTCATCTCCCATTTTCTACTACATAATTATATAATGTGTGTTTTTTACAATTTAAAAATAATACAGGTAAAGGAAGTTGGGGTTGGCATTGTTGAATATCTCTATGTGAGAGGGACGTAGGGTGAATCATTTTTCAAATTCAATTGTTCTCCTCTCTCCTTACTTATTTAGGGTATACAATATAAGATTTACTTGTGCGTAAGGTTTTTGGTCTCCATTTAATAATTCTTATAATATATTACAATATGTTTAATATTTCTTATGAGATTTTTGGTGTCTTTTTAATATTCTTTTTAATATTCTCATAAGCTTTTCTAGTTTTGTTCTTGTTGAGTTTAATGGGTGGGGAAATAAAGGCAAGTCCTAAGATCCCATATTGTTTGTTTAGAGTTTATGCAGATTCCACAGATGGAGCGGATGAAGGCAGAAGCTAAGGAGGAGGATATATGTATGGTTCTATTTGTTTAAATTTAGAGTCATGTCATGCTATTGGTCGTTTTTTTTGGTTTAAATTTAGAGTCATGTTACGTTTTTCTTTTTCGAGAAAGAAAACACTTTATATTCCAAAAAGTAATATACTAATATTTATCCTTTTCCTTGCTTTACATTACATTTGCTTCATGAAATTTATCACAAAAAGTATATCCTCGAACCCCAAGACATCCTCCTTAACATCCACGACGTCGACATCCATACGAATTGTCCACTGAACCTCCAATCAAATTGATTAACATCTGAACATCTCTCGACGTTGAACCACATGTCCTCCACTCTCTGGAATCCGTCGCTTGATAACTCTTTGTTCCATTGACCTCCCACCATACCCCTTCACCATCGATAAACATCACTAGTCCTTCACCATAGAACCTGTAAACACCATCCCTCCACACAATTTTCGTCATTGTAGGGGGTCCACCATTTGAAAACCCTTTGGCTCAAAGTGGCATTGAGAGTCATGTTATGTTATTGGTCATTTATTTATTATTGAGTGTAGCAGAGTGTATCTATAGAGGTAGAGAGTGAGTTCTTGTTGATGTTTGTAATATGGTAGAGGTACTTTCACATTGGTTTTGTTGTGTTGAGAGGCGCATTTCTACAGCCCGGGTGGAAGGGATGTGTTCGTTTGTCCCAAACAATATTAAATAAATGAAATAATTTTTTTATGTCGGCTTTAAATTAAATGAATTTAAAAAAAAAAAATCTTATGTCAGTTATAATTTTTTTTGGAAGCGTCACATCAAAAAAGTTGTCAACGATTTGTAGAACCATAGTTAGATGGGTCTAGACCGGTGTCAAACATGTGGAAATTGTCCTTAATACCTCTTAAAACTTAGGAAATTCACTTTAATAAAGTGATTATTAAAGTGAATGCTTTCGTCCTTAATACCTCTTAAGGCCTGAAAAATTCACTTTAATAAAATGATTATTAAAGTGAATGCATTTGCCCTTAATACCTCTCAAGACTTCAGAAATTCACTTTAATAAGATGATTATTAAAGTGAATTCCCTCTGATAAAGGTGGAGTATGGATGGAGCTATTGAAATATCTATATGTAAGATATGTTCTAGTGTAGTAGAGGTAGAAGTAGATGGTGAATTTTCATTTGGTATAAAACTTATTTACTCGTTGTTACGAAATCATGCTTGTTTCAAATACAACAATGGTTGTCCTCCCTCTTTAACTATACAAAATTTGCAAGTTTTGGATTTTACATAAGATGCTATTGATTTTGCATAAGATTTTTAGTTTTTTTTTTTAAATTTCATAATAGTTTTGAGTATTTATTTAATATTTCTCATGAAAATTTTGGTATCTTTTAAAGATTTATCAAAAGATTTTTTGGTCTTTATTTAATATATTATTGTTTAGTTTTTGTTTTGTTTAGTGGGTTGAAAATTAAGCGCCAAGTTCTAATAGTCCACGATTCGATAGTTGTTGTGGATCGAGACAAACATTAAGGTGGTATGATTCCATGTGTTTGTTTGAATTTGAGACATTCGACATTATTTTTTATTTTTTTAATTATTAAGAGTAATGTAATGTAGGAAAAGAGACTGGGAGGATCTCTGATGAAGCTTATGAAATAGAGTTATGAAATATTTCTATGATAGAGAAATTGATATAAAGTGTAGAGGTAGAGGAAAAAAATAAAAATAAAATCTCTTTTAGTGCAAAATCCATGCATAACATTAAAAAATAAATTCTCTTTTGGTGCAAAATCCATGCATGACATGTTATAAAATCCGTTTGGTTTCAAATACAATAGTTTTTCTTCTAAATATCTAGGGTTTATGATTTTGGTTTATGATTTTTATTGTTTGCATAAGATATACGTTTTAGTGCATATTATTAATCATAAGATTGATTGTTTTTGAGTCTTTGTTTAAGATTTATCTTAAGATATTGTGTTTTTTATTTCATATTTTTCACAATATTTTGTGAGTATTTAATATTTTTTATAATATATATTGGTTTGCATTTAATGTTTCTCTACTTTTTGGTCCCTAGAGTGTCCTTGGTTGCCCATTTATGCATTTTGCGTTGCAAAATATAATATGGTGCGTAAAGTGTCTTTGGTTGCCCATTTATGCATTTTGGGTTGCATAATATAATATGTTTATTTTTTTTCTCCATTTGTTTTCTTTTTGTTATTTGTTTATTTTTTTTCTCCATTTGTTTTCTTTTTGTTATTTGTATTGTATTTTTTTTAAATTATTGTTTGATGTATATTTTGCTATTGTTGTGGTTTTTTTTTGGTTTTTTTTTTTTTTTTTTTTTNTCCAATAGCACATAGCACCACTTCACCAAGAAATAACACCTTCAAAGAGTTGCGCTATCACCTCCAAAAGAGAAAAAACCAAGACAAGAGCTAAAGAGTCTCTCTCCAAATGAGAGCAAGTTATCTTATGATCAATAAGAGGGTTTGCATTTAATGTTTCTCTACTTTTTGGTCCCTAGAGTGTCCTTGGTTGCCCATTTATGCATTTTGCGTTGCAAAATATAATATGGTGCGTAAAGTGTCTTTGGTTGCCCATTTATGCATTTTGGGTTGCATAATATAATATGTTTATTTTTTTTCTCCATTTGTTTTCTTTTTGTTATTTGTTTATTTTTTTTCTCCATTTGTTTTCTTTTTGTTATTTGTATTGTATTTTTTTTAAATTATTGTTTGATGTATATTTTGCTATTGTTGTGGTTTTTTTTTGGTTTTTTTTTTTTTTTTTTTTTNTAAATTATTGTGACTTTCTTTTTTTGTATTTGTGAGCATGACCATGTTAATTTGCCATGCTTCATGGCGTGGTGTGTTTATGAATTCTTTCATCTGTTTGAAGTCGACAATCTGGGGACAATGGTGAGTATAATGTCTATACTCACCACAAAGAGCATAATGGAAGTTCGTCCTAAGATTGTTGTTGTTGTTCTTACCTTGGCGTTTGTTGTTATTGTTCCCTTGGGGGTTATGGATTCCTAGATTTTGGTTGCCCCCTGCGGGATGGTTTTGTTGGGAGTTGTTGTCGTCCTTATACACACTTGCAAACATAAGCTAAGTCTTGCTCACTCAGTGTGTCCTTGGAGGCACAATGCCTAGGTTCAAAGCCCACGCTGTCACTTTGACTTGAACCTCTTACATCTAAGCTCACTCCTAGGGAAGCCAATGGGGGTAGACCCTAGTTACTAGATGAGATTAACGTTTAAGTTCTAGGAGTTGGATTTAGTTAGAAAGGTAGGGGAAAATCTAGTCTATGATGTAAAGGAATCAATGCAAATGTCAATCAAGCCTTTTTCCTAGGACAACTAAGACTAGTGCCTAAGATTGGGCAAGGGGTCAATTAAGTTAAAGGGAGATTAATTACACAATAGTTACACGATTACAAATATTACAACAAGGTTAGATACAACTAGATACAAGATTACAATAAAGAATATCTAAAGAATTACACTAAAGTTGCACTAAACAAGATATACAATAGATACAAAGATACAATGCTAATTCAACTACTTGATTGTGCGGGAAATGGAGATATTCAAAGGAAAGCATTCATCAACACATCAAGCCAAGCATGTTCACAATAGAGTGTCTCCTCAACTCGGATGCACTACTGTATTGGACTACTTTTCAATGGCAATGCAAATCACTCAAGACCCAACAAGACAGTGCCTCCAAGAGGATGCACAACTTCTTGAGGGATCACACCAAAGTATAGGAACAACAGTATAAACGAAAGATGCTTGAAAATGAAAGTATTCTGAAATACATATATAACCACTTAGACAATTAATCCACAACTCATAAAAATAACTTGCATGTAGATGTAATAGTAAGATGAAGTGCTTGCAAGTGTAAATATAGATCACCGAGAGATAAGCTAAATAGATTGCCCAAAGTTGTGGATTAAGGATTGATTAAAAGATTTATTAAAAGATGCTTCAATCCTAACTAAGTGTCAACCCAATACTCCCCCCCCCTATTACCAAGTAACTGTTGGGTGCTCAAGAAGTATGGCAACGAGGCCTACCCTAGCTCCACAGGTCAGCCCAAGAAAGAGAGTACTCCCGGAAAAGAACGGTCCGTGCCACGAGACCATCCTCGGCCTATCACATTTTCGTTGCTTCCTCTAGTCCTTGTTTTAAATGGCGAATATGGCCAGTAAAGGTTTCCTATTAAGTCTAATGAGTTGTTAGGCCTATGGACTAAGTGTTTTAAGGTGTTTGAGTGTATTACAATGAGTTATACTTGCCCAAAAATGCCAAATGGGCCCAAAACTGAATTGTTTAAGCAATTGAAAGTTAAGTTTTTAAAATGTAAAATTATTGCATGTAAACAATAAGAACTTGAAATAACTTGCGAAAAAGAAAGGATTATTTTACACCATTAAGATACCTATGTTTGCTTGCAAATGTGAAAGATAAATGCTTGAGGAACGATAGCTTGCATGCAAAGAAATAACGAAAAGAAAAAGATTTTATCTTATGCCTCCACAAGCCTAAACTAGTATTTAGTTATGTGTGAGATCTAATCTAGATAATTTTAACCATTAGCATGCATATTAGACACCCACAACCAAGCTAGCTATATTATAAAGGAAAAACAGAAAAGAAACTAAGCTAAAACTAAAAATGAAAAGTTGAAATCAAATAAGAAGGAAAACCACTTGGGGACCCCCTTTGGGCTTGCTTACAATGTTGTAGAAAGAAGGAGAAATAAAGGATTTTGTTACCACTTTGGAAGGGGGTCTTTGGAGATGTGTTGTGACTGAAAACGTGCAACATGCAACCTTGGCATGGCGAGAACCTGCAAAAATCAGCGAGCTATTGCTTGCTGAAAATGCTGCAACACACTCACAAAACGTTAAGAAAATTTTTGTTTTGCAACATAAATCTTTCGCATATAAAACTAGAAATATAAAGTATTGAAATGACCTATCTAAGATATTTAGCAACCAAAATCTGAATATGATAAGAACATAAGGATAAATGGAAAAGCTTATGAAGTTTTTATGAGTGATGAGGGTAGATCCTTGCTCGAATCTATCCCAACAACGCTCTTTGAGATGACCTGCAAACTTCAAATAAAAAGTGAGACAAGAGTAGATAATGTATTGCACGCACTAATAACACAACAAAGTTAGTATCATTAGTAAATACAAGACATATAGGCCAACAACTACACTATTGTCAAACCTAGCTAAGTAAACAAAATTTACCCAAGCAAAACTACTCTATGTTTCACAATAATATTTAAAGAATAGAACAATATCACCTCACAATAGAATGGAACATCCAGACAAAGTCTCATACTCCACGATTCCTCCAAATCTTTTCTTTATTATCAATGGAAGAGGTTGTAGCAACAAAATTGCTCCAAGCTCTTCAAGAACAAATGGAATAGAAGCAATATGATAATGAGATAGAGAGAGAGAGAGACGGTAAGAAATTGGTAGCATAACAATACTCAGAAGAATGGTGAGAAATGAGTGAGGTAAAGGTATCATTTATAGCTTGAGAGGCAAAGAGACCCCTCTTTGATCTTTGTCAAATGTCAAAAATCCAAGCCAAGATGAGCTCCAAGGAAGGATGGTGCATGGCTTTTAGGTTTTGATGAGAATAGAAGGTGGGAGTGTGTGGGAGTGTGTGGCACACACTCCAAGGGGGATAGGAAGGGCACATAGGCTAAGAGGAGGACCCATGACTTGCCTTAAATCAAGTTTCCAACATTTTGCAAGATGTTTCCACTTTATTGCCAGAGAGAGGGCGCAAATCCCCATGAGGGCATGGGATTTTTGAGTGGAGTGTGTTTGAGTGTGTGGGACACACTCTATAATGACGTGGGAGGTCTAGGAGGGGCACACCCCATGAGGGAGGGGCCCACGATTCATTTTAAAGTGAGTTTCTAACTCTCAAGTGGAAGGGGGTGCAATTCCCAAGGAGGGCATGAGGGTCAAAGTGAGAAATGGGTAAAGGGGGTGTACAATGGTTAGGAAAGGGGTTGGGTAGGTTAGGATATGTCTCTCTCATCATTATTCACCTTTACTTTACTCCATTTACTCAATTATTACAAAATTGACATTTTTTCCATGTCACTGGTTAGCAATTAAAATTGCTTTTATCTAACTAAGACTCCTATGTGGACAAACAACTAGAAAAACTTGTCCCACTGAGATGAAACTTGGTCCAAGGGTGTAGGGAGTCTCATTCTATTTTTTTTTAGCACAAATACCCCTATCAAAATCCCAAGGACCTAGTTTTACAATATTTATCAAAAATTAATTAATTAAATTTCCAACCTTAGGAAATTTCAATTAATTAAAAAAAAACCTATCTAGACTCGACAGAATTCCGCGAAACTTTTTGAGTTGTCTTACATGGTCATTTACATCATTCCTAAACACTATCTACCAGAGGATGACTTCATTAGAACATATTTCACCACTTTGGAGAATTAGGCCAAATTAATAACCTGCGGATAAAAAAAAATCAGTGGAAGGAACTCTCCTAATGAAGAAATATTAAGGTAACTGACCTAACTATGATCCATGCAGATCTATTACATTATTATCCCACTCAGGGGGGTAGAAATTTTGTTTACAAAAATGTGTGCTGCAGGCAAAATTTGCCATGTAGAACCAAATAGTCTCTGACTTGTTAGCATCTGATGATGCATATCTTCATGGTACATGGAGTTGACCCCCTAGTTGAATAGGTGGTCAACAGGGGTTATTCCCTCCTGGTCCCGGGTTATTATTGTTTCAATTTTTCCCTTTCTTCTTGGAATTATTCAACTGATGGGTCGGATTTTCCGCATTCAACTGTTCAAAAGCATGAATATGTTGAATGCGAGAGGGTTGAACAAAGTTAACGCCGACATGTGGGTGTCGTGGTGGAGGAGAAACCGGCTGTGGAGGACCATGAAACGAAAAATACATATTGTTTTGTGGCAACGATCAATAGGGTACATAGGAAGGTGAAGCGCTTTCACTAGTGCCCAGGTTGTATGTGGAGGTAGAAGGTGAACCTGAACTTGGTTGAGACGTCGGACGCATTATGGGTACCGGTGAAGGGCCACCCATGGGTGGAGGGGGAGCAACAGGATATGACTGTTGGTAAGTTGGAGGAGGGTAATAAGATGGCCCTCCATATGTTGTGGATATTGAGGTGCACCATACATAGGTGGCGGTTGGGGATAAGGGTTGTGATGTGTCATGGAACCAATCAACCCATCCACAGCGTGAGACATCCCAGGTTTGTCCTAGCCAAATGGTACGGGTCTGGGTGCATTAGGTAATACTGTGTATAAGTGACCCGACTCAGCATAGATAAGGTGGAACTGTTGGTCCTTGCTGATGGCTTCCTCTTCTCACTGAGGGAAAGTGGATGCTACATCTTTGACAAGCACAAAGATGAGTGATATAAGAAACCAATCGAGGAGTTGTTCTTTGGTGGTTTCTGCTTTATACAAACTACGTCGCCGACACCATTCATGGATGTGGTCGGCAATATGGATAGTTGTGGTTTGTTTGCACTCAGAGAACAGTTCTAAGCCAGTGTCACAGCGAACTGGTAGTTGAAAAAAGGCCAAAAAGGCTTTGGCCAAGGATTCAAAAGTCACATGGGACCCTGATTTTTCGTCCACATACCATTTAGTTGATGGACCAGTGAGTGTTCTTTGAAATAAATTTAAGCGGATGGAATCATCCATGATGTTGTTTGAAGAGCACCATAAGTGAAAGGTCATAACATGGTTGACGGGATCTTCCCCTGGTTTTCCTTCAAATTTTGGAATTCTGAAGGTAGTTTGGTAGGAATATTGGGCAATGTGGGGTCATGTAAAATGGGATCATTCGGGAGTTTGGTCAAATCAGGAATGTTGAGAGATGCCAAGTATGGCATAGGGGGATTTGGTGGAGGATTAGTTCCATCCATTGTGTGAGCAGGTAGTGGAACTAACCCGTGAGAGGAATTTGGTGGGGTTGTACTTCTCCCTTGAGAAAAAGTTTTCCCCCCGCCTCCTTGTGAAGGAGAACTAGTGGATGGATGGCCTTGGGAATTGGAACCAAGTAAAGCTGATCCCAAAATAGTAGCACTCACTTGGGTGTGATATGGTTGAGTCGGTGAGTTGGCAAGAGTAGGGACGCCCCCTAGAATAGGAGGGACATTCTGCAAGCGTCTGGAACGACGAGGAATTTGTCGGTCCCCTATGGTGTCTGACTAGAAAAGTGAATGTGTGCAAATGGTGACAATAGAGAAATAAATGAACAGGAGCTTTGTATATTTTGGAACTTCATAAGATAGTACAACTCACAATTGCATGTAATCAAATGAGCATCATACACAAATCAACTGTAAATAAACAAACATGTGGGTAGGTGGATTTTGTCCGCGTGGGGGAACAAATAAAAACAAATTCTCGTATCCTAAAAGACGTATCGTCCTTCCTCTCAAATAACATTGGACCTTCCAAAAGCACTTAATAGTGGGGTCTGAAGCCACCGGAAGAGGAACTAGTGAAGGTTGAAATAATCAGTTATAATGAGGGGTAGAGGGTGCATATCCCGAAAGAGCTAGCGATATTTCCCAATATCCACACAAAATTTTATCGAGGTGTGATGTCAGCCCGCAATTGCCACCTGGGTAGATGTCCTAAATTTGGTCACTAGGTACCTCGGTCAAAGTGCGACATTTAGATTTACGGCCTCATAAATGGGTCACAAGTTGGATCCCTTCCAAGAGTTGGGTGACTCAAGGGGGGACGCACAGAACAACCGGACCTTGACCTTCAACCCTTCACGGGTATCTCCATGCCTTATGGTGTATGAACACTTGACTTGGAGGATTTGAAAGTTCCCTATTTGTCAACTTCTAATGTTTTAAAAATGTGAGAACCAAATAACGAGGGGTTATTTGGATGCCTACCCTTGAGATCCTACCTAGACTAAAAAAAAAAAATTGGCACCTTCTGTAGAGGAAAACTTAGTGAGTTTTTAGAAAAAAAAAAAAAATGTGGTGGGATGAGAGATTGGGGGTGTGAACCAACCTCATTTGAATTAAGTGGTTGTGGATATTTTCCAAAGAAGTAGTGGGATGTTTCGGAATTCCTTTGGAGAAAATCTACTTCAATCTCCACAATTCAAAATGGAAATTATGTGTATGAGGAGTGACTTTGTGTACAAGTGAAAAAGTGTGCCAAGTTTTAATAAGTTAGGTATGATATTGCAACATGTGGACTTCCTGTGGTCCTTACAAATCTTTGTTACCTAGCTTACTAAGTGTTATTGGTACAACCTTGCGGAATTTTAAAATCCCTAAAGAACTAGCATGTGGATATATGGGTCCTTACAATTCCTCTAAACTCCCTAAATGTTGTTTACACTAAGAAAGTTTGAAAACTATCATAGATTGCAAGCATGTGGGCATGTATGAGCCCGTTACTTTGATCATTTAACTTTATTAGATTGTGATGTAAACTAAGAAAAAAAAATTCAAGAATCTATCCTAAGTTTGCAACATGTGGGAATGTATGAGCCCTTACAACTTTAAGTTGATTTCAAAAAACTAAGAGGAACCCTAGGGGGACTTTGTCCTCTCCTAAATTTTTTTGTTAAGGGAGATGAAATGTCCCTTTAACCAGCTTTTTGATTCTCAAGATCACACTAGGGTGCGAGAGAAGAGCATACTCAAGGGTCAAAGTTAACTTCTAGTCCCAATGTAAGTGTTTTATGTATGATAACAATAATCTCAACTTAAAATTTTACAAACCAAGCAAAGCCATCCATGTGGCAACCAAAACAAAAATGAAGAATATTTTGTTCTTTTTACCCCCTAAGTGCCTATGTTTAGCTAACCTTTCATATGGGAAAGGATTCTAAGTGGAGTGCATGTGCATTACAAAGTGCATGAAAGAAAAAATCTGAAGGCTAGGGGCCTTCAAATCATAAAAAACCCCTTGCAATTTTGAAAAACTGGATATGTGCGCAAGTTATAATTCTGACAGGTGCGCAGAGCAAAGAAGTTTGTGGCGCGCAAAATGTGTGTCTGTGGGTAGGAAAATCCGCGCACTTCTTGTCACGCGTCGGGGGGGAAATTTCCGAGTGAAATACTACTCCTCCAGCTTAGAATTTTTCCTTTGACAGGTTGGGYTAGGCCGATTTGACACCTGCAAGACAAATTGATTAAAAKAAGTGCTCTCTAAGCTCAAATAAGGTGGAATTTGATACCGATCTCCAGTATGGTCGCCAATCTGTTGTGTTGGTTTTGTCACTTAGGTGGGCAAAACAAAAACACTTACATGTCTAGATGAGTCTTCTAGAAAAGAAAAAAATCTGTGAGTGGATTAAACAAGCCAAACACATGTAATAAACAAAAAAAACAAATTAAAACAACTAAGAAATGAAAGTTAGAAGCATGAGAAACTTAGAACCATAAAAATCAACCAATGACCAACATAATGCTATGAATGGATCAATAGATTAGTAGGCAAAACACCGTAGAAAAAAATGAGGACTTTCCTCTTCCTCCTTGGGAGAACTCTTGAGTTCCCTAATGGAGATCTCTTCTTACAATGGAAAAAAAATGACAAATGGTGAAGAAAATCAATGCCTATTCTCTCAAGAGGTAAGTGGAATGGCCTATTGCAATCATGCTTGAAGGCTCCAAAGAGAAAAGAGGAATCTCAAGGGAGAATTCTTGCAACATAATAATACAATGAAGATCTTGGTTTCTTAGTGCACCCATGGTTCTTATTTATAACATTTCTTCAAGGCAAAATGTAATTGGTTCTTGGTGTGAACAAGGGGCCTTTTAGGGCACCCTCTAGTCCTTGACCAACCCCCATTCGAATTTCGCTCAAATATGAATGTAAAATCAGGGTGGGAGTTGGTCCATAAATGGTTGAGGGGCCGACAAGATTCATAAATGCATCATTCATAGAAATGCACATCTTTTCTCATACACAATCACGCACTTGGCGCATTATGTGCTCTGAGGGATTTTTTTGGCCGATGTGCTTCCTTTGGTGAATTTGCGCATGTCAATTTTTTACCCAATTGTATAGTTTTTTCCTTTGGAATGCATGTCAGTGTTATAGATGAACTAATTGTTGTTAGCATTGTTGTGTTTCCTTACCCATTTGCGTACAATGTTGTGGACAAAATTTCAGTGATAACAGATTTTACGAAGATCTCGTCCGCAACATTGCACGCAAATGAAATGCCAACAGTCATTAGTTCACCTATATCAATGAAATGCATTCAATAGGAAAAAAAATATACAATTGGGTCAAAAATTGACATGCTCAAATTCACCAAAGGAAGCGTGCACACAGTGTGTAGTGTGCGCGATCCAACGAAGCCCTTAGAGCGCACAATGCACCAAGTGTGCCACTGTGTACGATAAAAGGTGCGCACTTATATGAATGACGCATTTATGGATCTTGTCGGCCCCCAACCACTTATGGACCAGCTCCCAACCTGATTTGACCTTCATATCTGAGCGAAATCGAAATGGGGGGCTAGTCAAAGACTAGAGGGTGCCCTAAAAGGCCCCTTGTTCACACCAAGAACCAATTACATTTTGCCTTGAAGAAATGTTATAAGTAAGAGTCATGGGTGCATTAAGAAACCAAGATCTTCAATGTATTGTTATGCTGGAAGAATTCTCTCTTGAAAGTCTTTTTTTTTCTTTGGAGCCTTCAAACATTATCGCAATAGGCCATTTCACTCACCTGTTGAGAGAATAGGCATTGATTTTCTTCACCATTTGTCATTTTTCTTCCATTATAAGAAGAACTCTCCATTAGGGAACTAAAGAGAGCCCCCCCAAGGAGGAAGAGGGGACTCATAAGTCCTCATTTTTCTCTACAATGTTTTGTCTACTAATCTATTGATCCATTGGTAACATTATGTTGGTCATTGGTTGATTTTTATGGTTCTAAGTTCCTCATGCTTTCTAACATTTATTTCATAGTTGTTTTAATTTGTTTCTTTGTTTATTACATGTCTTTGGCTTGTTTAACCCACTCACAAACTTTTGTCTTGTTTAGCAAGCTCATCTAAGCATGCAAGTGTTGTTGTTTTTCTCACCCAAGTGACAAAACCAACACAACAGATTGGCGACCATACTAGGGATTGATATCAAATTCCACCATATTTGAGCTTAGAGAGCACTACTTTTTAATAAATTTGTCTTGTAGGTACCAAAACCGGCCTAGTCCAACCTGTCAAAGGCAAAATTTTGAGCTGGAGGAGTATTTCACTCGAAAATTTCCCCCTCGACGCGTGACAGGAAGTGCGCGGATTTTCCTGCCCACAGATGCGCACTCTACGCACTATGCGCACCACAGACTTCTTTGCTCTGCGCACCTGTTAGAATTGTAACCCGCGCACATATTCAGTTTTTCAAAATTGTGAGGTTTTTTTTATGATTTGAAGGCCCCTAGCCTTCAGATTTTTGCTTTCATGCACTTTGTAATGTACATGCACTCCAGGTAGAATCATTTCCCATATGAAAGGTTAGCTAAACATAGGCACTTAGGGGGTAAAAAGAACCAAATATTCTTCTCTTTTGCTTTGGTTGCCACATGGATGGCTTGTTTGGTTTGTAAAATTTTAAGTTGAGATTATTGTTATCATACCTAAAACACTTACATTGGGACTAGAAGTTAACTTTGACCCTTGAATATGCTCTTCTCTCACACCTTAGTGTGATCTTGAGAATCAGAAAGCGGGTTAAAGGGACATTTCATGTCCCTTAACAAAAATATTTAAGAGGAAAAATCCCCCTTAGGGTTCCTCTTAGTGTTTTGAAATCATCTTAAAGTTGTAAGGGCCCATACATGCCCACATGTTGCAAACTTAGGATAGTTTATTGAAATTGTTTTCTTAGTTTACATCACAATCTAGGAAAGTTTAAGGATTAAAGTAATGGGCCCATACATGCCCACATGCTTACAATCTAGGATAGTTTTCAAAATTTCTTAGTGTAAACAACATTTAGGGAGTTTAAAGGATTTGTAAGGACCCATATGTCCATATGTTAGTTCTTTAGAGATTTTAAAAATTCCGCAAGGTTGTACCAATGACACTTAGTAATCTAGGTAACAAAGATTTGTAAGGATCACATGATGTCCACATGTTGCAATCTCACACCTAACTTATTAAAACATGACACACTTTTTAACTTGCTTGCACACAAAGTCACTCCTCACTCACATAATTTCTATTTTGAATAATGAGGGTTGAAGTAGATTTTCTCCAAAGGAATTCTAAAACGTCCCACTACTTGTTTGGAAATTATCCACACCCATTAATTCAAACGAGATTGGTTCACATCCCCAATCTCTTAGCCCACCACATCTAAAAAATTTCTAAAAAACTCACTAAGTTTTCCTCCATAGGAGGTGGCAAAAGAATTTTTTTAGTCTAGGTAGGATCTCGGGGGTAGGCATCCAAATAACCCACATTTTCAAACATTAGAAGTTAACAAATAGGGAACTTTCAAATCTTCCAGGTCAAGTGTTCCTACACCATAAGGCAGGGAGATACCCATGAAGGGTTGAATGTCCAATTGTTTTTCGCGTCCCCCCTTTAGTCACCCAACTTTTGGAAGGTACTTTTGAAAATCTAAATGTCGCACTTTGACCGAGGTACCTAGTGACCAAAATTTAGGACATCTACCCAAGTGGCGATTGTGGGTTGCAATCACACCTTGATCAAATTTTGTATGGCTATTGGGAAATATCGCCATCTCTTTCGAGATATGCACCCTCTACCCCTCATTATAACTGATTATTTCAACCTTCACTAGTTCCTCTTCCAATGGCTTCAGACCCCACTGTTGAGTACTTTTGGAAGAATCAGTGCTATTTGAGAGGAAGGACGATACATCTTTTAGGAAACGAGCATTTGTTTTTATTTGTTCCCCCACGCGGACAGAATCCACCTACCCACATGTTTGCTTATTTACAGTTGATTTATGTATGATGCTCATTTGATTACATGCAATTGTGAGTTGTACTATCTTGTGAAGGTCCAAAATATACAAAGCTCTTGTTCATTTATTTCTCTTGTCACCATTTGCACACATCCACTTTGCTAGTCGGAAACCACAGGGGAACCACAGAATTCCTGTCGTTCCAAACGCTTGCTGAATCTTCCTCCTATTCTAAGAGTCCCTAGTCTTGCCAACTCACCGACTCAACCATCTCACACCCCCGTGAGTGATACTATTTTGGGATCAACTTTACTTGGTTCCACTTTGCGTGGGTCCAATTCCCAAGGCCATCCATCCACTAGTTCTTCTTCACAAGGAGGCGGGGGGCAAACTCCTTCTCAAGGGAGAAGTACAACTCCACCAAATATCTCTCAAGGGTCAAGTCCACTACCTGCTCACACAATGGCTGGAACTAATCCTCCACCAAATATCCCTATGCCATACTTGGCATCTCTCAACATTCCTGATTTGACCAAACTCTTGAATGATCCCTTTTACATGACCCCAATATGCCTACCAAACCACCTTCAAATATTCCAAAATTTGAAGGAAAACTGAGGGAAGATCCCGCCAACCATGTTATGACCTTCCACTTATGGTGTTTTTCAAACAACATCATGGATGATTCCATTTGCTTAAGGTTATTTCAAAGAACACTCACTGGTCCATCAGCCAAATGATATGTGGACGAAAAATCAGGGTCCCATGTGACTTTTGAATCCTTGGCCAAATCTTTTTTGGCATTTTTTCAACTACCAGTTCGTCATGACACTGGCTTAGAACTGCTCTTCGAGTGCAAACAAACCACAACTATCCACATTTCCAACCACATCCATAATTGGCGTCGGCTACGTAGTTTGTGTAAAGCAAAAACCACCAAAGAACAACACCTCGATTGGTTTCTTAAATTACTCGTCTATGTGCTTGCCAAAGATGTAGCATTCACTTTTCCTCTGTCAGAAGAAGAATCCATCAGCAAGGCCCAATGGTTCAACCTTATCTATGCTCAGTCAGGTTACTTATAGATAGTGTTACTTGATGCACCCAGACCCGTACCATTTGGCCAAGACAAACCTAGGATGTCCCACCCTGCGGATGGGTTGATTGGTTCCATGACGTACCAAAAATCTTACAACCAACTGCCACCTATTTATGGTGCACCTCAATATCCGCAACCATATGGATGGCCATCTTATTACCCTCCGCCCATTTACCAACAACCATATCTTGTTGTTCTCCCCCCACCAATGGGTGGACCCGCACGGGTACCCATGATGCATCCGGCCTCTCAACCAAGTTCATTTTCACCTTCTACCTCTGCATATAACCTGGGCACTAGTGAAAGCGCTGCAACTTCCTATGGATCGTTGCCACAAAACAATCCATACTTGCAATTTCCTGGCCCTCTGCACCCGGTTGCTCCTCCACCAGGACACCCACATGCTGACGTTAACTTTGTTCATTCCTCTCACATTCAACAGATTCAGGATTTTGAACAGTTGAATGCGACAAATCTGTCCCATCAACCGAATAATGCCAAAAGAAAGGGAAAAAATGAAACAATAATAACCCAGGACCAAGAGGAAATAACCCCCAACAAAACTACCTCGCAAGGGGCAACCAGAACCTCCAAGGGGACAATAACAACAAAATCCAAGGGAAGAACAACAACATCAATCTCAGGAAAAACTTCCATTGCGCTCTTTGCAGTGAGTATGCACATTATACTCACCATTGTCCCCAAATTGCCGAATTCAAACGGATGAAAGAATCTATGAGCACGGCACGTCCTCCAGTGCCACCTGCCCCTCAACAGGCCCCACAATAGTACTTGCAACAACCACCCCTGACGATGTTGCAAAACCCTATTCCACAACAAGGTGTGATGAATACCCAATAGGAGGTACACCCTGCCCCACCACAAATGGGGCAGTATCAAAACCCAAGCCCCATGCACCCTGGAAATCCGACCGGTCGCAATATCCTCCTCACCAGCGAAGAGGATATTATCCTACAAACATGCGGTCATCAATATGACACGCCCCCTAAATCTACCCCAACCACCTCAAAAGCGGCTCTAGCTACAGCCGAAAAACCCTTGATGATTCCACGCCCTAACATTCAACCAAACATTTGTATACCTCGCATACCATTACGACGAAATGTCAATAACCCTCATGCTAGGGCAACACACAATTACAGTCTGGTCGACGACTTAGCTCAGTCTCCTACAGCCATGTTTGTATTAGAGGTCCTCCAAACCTGTCCAACTCAGTAGAAATCCTTACTTTCTGCCTTGGGGGCAGTCGACCCAGCTGATACTAGACTCATCACTTTTGATCTAGATAGCGGAGAACCATGCCTCCCCGCCCTGGTAGCTTTTCATATACTAGTTAAGATTCATAACAACACAGTTCATCAGTGTATCATCAATGAAGGTGCATCCACATGCATCATGTCCAAAGTAGTCTGGAAGAAACTCGGCTCCCCTGAGCTAGTACCATTTTCCATCACCTTGAGAGCCTATGATGGTCGACCATCCTCCCCTGAAGGGATCTTCCAAAATGTCCCCGTCGAACTTGGGTGCAAAACCATCATCATCGACATTCAGGTTATCAACACTCCAGTTGATTACAATATCTTGTTTGGACGTAGCTACATGTATGCTATGAACGCGGTAGCCTCTTATGTGTTTTGAACAATGATGTTCCCCCACAATGGGAAAATCGTCACCATAGACCAAATTACACATTATGAGCCTGTTATCGCACGGTTTGTAGGAAAGGTTTGAAAGCTTGAGTTAGGGCTTGAAACCGGCGTAACAGGAGCTTCCCCACCCACTGTCACCTCGATGGGGGGCTCTTTCTATTTAGGAGGGCAAATCCAGGGGAGACGTCCCCAAGTCAATCTGGATAAATGAAGGCTAATGAATAAAGGCCAAGTCAAAGGGAAACCCTTCCACAGATTGATGCCCGAGATAAGATAGTCACCAAGATATAACCACTGCTAATGCACCTGCTTGCGAGACAAAGACAAAGAAAACTAGAGTGTGCTTGCAGTGGATTAGTACTTCATAAAATCAATGACTATCTCTAATACATGAGCAATTAATAAATGCTATTATTGACGAAGTCAATGATGGCTAATAAAGCAAAGACTTATATCACTTCTCAATAAAAGCATAAAGGACAAATAGCATTCAATGTG
>SNQJ01S0023535.1:48120-65771 GCA_010110895.2 Picea sitchensis | reverse complement strand
CCCCCCACCTGGATTCCAAGCATTCCAGGTCGCGGCGACCCTTACCCTTCCAAACATGGTGTTTTCCATCCCTATATGGTATCTTCATCCACCCACAATGGTTCCTCAGCCATCTCTCTCTCCTCAGACAAAGGGAATCTTGATGCAGATTCTAGTACAAGCTCCTGCCACACCACCCTCACCACCAACTGTTGGCACCACTGCCACCACTAGGCGCAGACGAAAGAAGAAAGAGCCCACAACTCCACTTCCTCCTCGAGTTCAACCTCCTTGCGCACGATGCGAAAGAGAGGGACACCCCACTAATAGATGTCTTATTATTCATGAGTTACGCAATCTGATCCAACTCCCTCGAGCAACCACATTGCTCGTCGCTTCACCAAGTATGTCCAGTGCTACTACAACGTCCTCCACTACATGCAGTAAAGGGTTGTGAGCCAAATTCACTTGTGCCATATGTTCAAAATATGGCCACTACACTCATCATTGCCCAACTCTACCTTAGTTTTGCCAGACACTAGCCACTGTACGCCAAACCTCTCGGCAAGATTCCTCTTCGCTACCCCTTACTGGTGCTCACGTCACTGACATTCATTATGTCTCTTCATCAGTCCCTGAGCGAATGAGATGTCCTTGCGCTCTCTGTGACTCACTTGCTCACTTCACATACTGGTGTCCTTTGATTGGTGCATACCAAGGTCATCATTCAACCTCGGTATGTAACAATCATTGGTTGCATTATGTTGGTCATTGGTTGATTTTTAAGGTTCTAAGCTTCTCATGCTTTCTAACTTTTATTTCATAGTTGTTTTAGTTTGTTTCTTTGTTTATTACATGTGTTTGACTTGTTTAACCCACTCACAAACTTCTGTCTTGTCTAACAGGCTCATCTAGGCATGCAAGTGTTGTTGTTTTGCTCACCCAAGTGAAAAAACCAACACAACATATTTGTGTTTTGATATTTTGTTTTCATTGTCTTTCCATATATTTTTCATGGCTTTCTTTTGGTGGGGGGTTGAAAAGTTGGAGAAAATTAAGATAGGCCTTAACAATCCATATTGGGGGTTCAGGGTTGACAAAAATTCCCCAAGTATAATAGAAAATGCTAAGGAGAAGGTAATAGGGAATCTACTATTTTTCTATTACATAATTATATGTTTCCAGTTGTTTTAATTTAACCTGTTTGTTTCTTCATAATTATATTATGTGTGTTTGTTTAAATTTAATTGCATTGTACATTAGAAGGTGGATGTGTGTTAACAAAATTACTGAATATGTTTGTGTGAGAGTAATGTGGGGCACTATAGCAGGGACAAAAGAAGGGGGTGAGTTATCTCTTGGTGCAAGACCTATGTATGTTTTCCTATGATATCCTCGTCGTTTTAAATACAACTTTTTCCCTTCTTCCTTACCTATTTTACAATTTATGATTTTTGGCATCTGCATATGATGTATTTACTTTTGCATGAAATTACTTACAAGATTTTTGGTTTTTGATTAATATTTCTTGTAAGATTTGTCAGTCTCTTTTGATATTTCTAAAAATATTGGATCACTATCTACTATATTTTGATTTGGTTTTTGTTAGGTTGAGTTGATGGACAAATAAATTAGGACTTAGGGTTGGTGCAGAGTCCACATGTGCATTTAATGAAGACGAAGACTCATGATGATGTATGTATGTTCCATGTGCGTCTATTTAAATTAGATGCATTCTACATTATTTGTTATTTATTTATTTATTGATTGCATTGCACTGTAGGAAAGGAAAGTGGAGGTGCATAGACAAAACTATCGAAATATCTTTTTGTTAAATATATTTGAGGTAATGAGGAAGAGTGCAAAGGTAGAGGGCGAGTTTTTCTTTTGGTTTTGCTAAGAATTTCTCTATGTTTCAAATATAGTGGTTATTCTCCCTCCTTACTTATGAGTACTATCTTATGAAAAGATAAAAAAATCATAGTTCTTGAATAAGTAAGGAGGGAGGAAAACAATCAACATGAAACAATGATAAATTCATAACATAACTAAAAAAGAACTCACCTTTCATCCCTACCTTTGCACTCTTTTACATTGCCCATGTCTCTTTCACACAAAGATATTTTGGTGGTTTCGTTAGTGCTCTTTCACTTTCCTTGGCTTGCATTGTAGTGCACTAATATATAAATAAATAAAAAATAATATGAGACGTGTTTAATTTAAACAAACACACATGAAGTCATACATACCTTTTCTTCAACTTTTGCCTTCATCGAGTGCATTTGTAGAATTTACACCAACCCTAGAACCCAATTTCATTTTTTTTATTTACTGAACCCAACAAAAACCGAACAAAAAAATATTAAATAGACCAAAAAATCTTATATGAAATATTAAAGAGAGATTGAAAGATATTATGAGAAATTTTAAACCAAAACTGTTATTAATAATCTTATGCAAAAGTACATTTTATTTAAAGATCAAAAATCGTAATCTTTAAATAGGTAAAGAGAGAGGAAAACTATATTATTTAAAACAAGAAAATTTTTGTAGTATAACGTACATGTTTTGTATAATATCATCCCTTGCTTTTACTTCTATAATATTACCCCATATCTGACACACATTCAATGATTTTATCAATGTTCCTCCAACTGATTTTACTTAAATTGAGTTTAAATTTAAACAAATGCACATGATATAATTATAAGACAACAAATGAGTTAAATTAAGATTGGGTTGAACTATATGAATATATAGCAACAAATGAGTAAAATTTCCCACCAACTTCTTTTACCTAAATTGCTTTTAAATTTAAATAAATGCACATGATATAATTATAAGACAACAAATGAGTTAAATTAAGATTGCTTTGAACTATATAAATATATAGAAACAAATGGACAAAATTCTCTATACATACCTCATTTGCCTTTGTGCATTACACCTATGAAATTTGCATCAACCCTAGACACTAAATATGATTTATTAGGGTTTGTGTTAATTTTGTAAACAATTGAATCTTAAAAAAAAATCATGAAAGAAATATATGAGAAGGCAAGCCGAAAAAATATAATAGCAAACCATAAATTAGCATGGTCATGTTCATAATTACAAAAAAAAATAAGAATTATAGTAATAGAAAAACAAAAATCATGAGTAACAAAATAAACAAACAACAATATAAAAAACACAACATAATTAAAGAAAAAAACAAATAGAGAGGAACAATAGACAAACTTTTCTTTGCAGCCCTAGAAAATGTCCATGGCCAACCAATAATACCTTACACCTAAAGAAATAAAGACAAAAAACTCTTAGGAGAAATATTAAAAATGCACCAAATATCCTATGAGATTTTTAATCAAAGACAAACTCTTATAAGTAATCTTATGCAACACAAAAACCTTAAATATGTAAAGAGAGGAGAACCATTGCTTTTGAAATGATGAGTATTTCATAGTAGATAATACATAGATTGTGAACCAAAAGAGAATTCACACGTGTCTTTATTTCTGACTCTCATAAAAATATTTAAATAGTTTCATTAGTGATCTCCTTTACCTGCATTGCATTGAATTCAATAATTGGATAATTGATAAATAATAATATATGATGTTTTTAATTTAAATTAACACATAGAACCATACATATCGTCTTCATCCGTTACATTTGTGGAATATGCATCAACCTTCTATTAGTTAGAGTGGATAGTTTTACCACCGAACCCAATCTACTCGAGGGTTTTCAGTCCATGAGCCAAAAAAACTTCAAGAACTCTCCAAATTGACTTTGATAAAATGATCATGAATAATGAGAGAATGAACTCCTATTTCTCTTTTATCCCCTTTTTACCTTTTTTCGCTCAATAATTAATTAAAAAATGACTTTATAATATAACTCTTTAATATTTTCTCTCGAAGTCACTTTATAACACCTTTTTAATTTAATTACTCAATATCATATTTAATGTTTGTTTTTTCGTCCAAGTGACATTAAATAATTAAATTGATTAAGTCTCTTTCACCGACTATAGCCTACGAGAATTAAATAGGCTATTAAGTCGTCCTCTTGAAGTGATCACTCGGAAAGGGACATTGCAATCCTCTTTTCCCAAGATTTCTTACCATTAAGCAACTACAAGCTAGGGTGTCACAAAATTTGATCTCCTTCCCATGTATCATCCTCCACTGACAAGTCTTTCCATTTGATAATATACTTTATCATCACTCTGCTTCTCAATTTTCTCTCCCTGACATCCAAAATCTTTTCAAGAATCAATAACAACTGCCCCTCCTCATCTAGTGGGGGGAAATTTGCTAAAGAAGTGACATGTTGTTCCAGTGCCTTCTTAAGGCATGATATACGTGAAAAACATCATGAATCTTGTTCCCCACTGGTAGCTCAAGCTCATAAGTTAATTCACCGACACTTTGGATTACTCTGTAGGGACCATAAGAACGTGGTTTCAACTTTTCTGCCCCAATTTTTTTCAGTGAAGACTGTTTGTATGGTTGCAACCTCAGGAAAACCAAGTCTCTTTCCTCAAATCTGTGCTCCACCCTGTGTCTGTCTGCATAAATCTAAGAGGAATACGAGTGTGTTTACCCTCCTAGATTTTACCCTAGTTTGATTAGCACACCCTAAGGAGTAAGATTATTTACACCCCTATGGATCTTGTTGATCCAACTTGTGTTTAAAGACTCCATTCACTCAAATATTAAAGGCACTAATCTGATTTTTTGCATTGGAGATATAAAATACTTGCCTCAGTATACGTGAAAAATCACTCTTTTGAGATTGTCAATTTTGGAATCAATTCTATGCTTTATGTGCTTGGTTGAGCCACTAGGGCATCTCAATTTACTAAGTATCTCTCGTTGATGTTATAACTTTTCATCTACAGCCATTAGGGCTACATAAACCCTAACACATTTTCATCTATAACTTGCTATTAAACTGTGGAAAGTTGTTAAAAGTTTGCCATAGTAATCTACTAAGACTAGCGCACTTTTTGGGTGGATTATTTGCAAGTTTTGACTGTTGATTTCTCTACTGTAATAACTTTTTTTTTACAGCCATAAGGCTGATAATTACTGCTGAAGAACTTGCTTACAACAGCCTTACATTGTTGCTAAAGTTTCATCTTATTTTCTTGAGCTAAACTAGTCATTTGCTAGCTTGTCTCTTGTACTTTTTATCAAGCTTTGAGAAACTTTATTTTGCAGCTATCATTGTCATTTTATTTTTGATATACATCATTGTTTACTGCTGCAATCAGGGACAACAATCCTGACTCGCTGGTCCACTTAACATTATACATATATACTCGGCTTGTTCTTGTGTCTCGGGAAGGTACATCACTCTTTACAAGTGTTCCTATCTCATGGAAACCATTGGATACCACCAAGACTCTTTCGAAACCCTTTTCACATCTTCTATCTTGACCTATAGGGGGACTCTCCTTCATCTCTTCACTTTCCATCTCATTCCCCCCAGGGTCATCGGGATTCCCCCCTTGAGGTGATTCTATCATCCCTAAAGTGAGGGGAATATTTGCCTAAGGTGACAGTCACTCTCATTCAAAGTATTTAGTTCATTAACATGACAATAATCTCAACACACAAGTTGTCAAGAATATCAGCAACACAATATCTGCAATTGATGGAGTTCATAAGTCTTATCATCATCACTTGACAGGATTAGAAAACATGTCCTTTATTGCAACCACATCACTCTTACACTACCAGGCTTGCTAACTCTATTCCTCAATCCACATGCTCTTACAAGGATGACAGTGACAATCATACATCAATCAAGCTCCAGGGCATGTTATTTGCAATACAAGCAAAACAATAGGAAGCCAATGGTTCCCTTAACAGAACAAACTTGTTTACAAAAAAAAGCATGCTTTAGGCCTTGTTTCTTCCTCCACAAGAATGTAATAACAATCTTCACGTAAGTTCTCTGCCTGTGAGAACTTAATGTAAGTTCTTTGCCCACTAGTAATCTCTACCTGAGCACCTGTCTCACCTCTCCCCAAGCTCTCAACTATGATCAAGCTCCAAAGATACTAAAAGTTGCCTCCAATGTAAATGGTTACTCCTTTTATAGGCCCTAAGCCTCCTTGAAATATGCTCATCAAAGCCGACCCTATCAACTGAGTTCACTTCACGAGTGACCAGCTACCACATGGCGTCTTCCCAATAGTCTGTTGGCTAAAACAAAACAAAATGAAAACAAATTAAAATGGAAATATTTTTGGGTGATACAGGATTATCAGCTACCTAGGGATGCCCCTGAATTGATTTGAACCAACCACACTAGCCCCAATTGACTAGTTTAAAGTTTAGATGTGCTAATAAAGAAACTTATTTGAATTCAAAAAATGCAACTTTACTGCATTTATCATCATGCCAAGGTTAGAAGGGTATTGTGCTACTTCTTTCCAAAAGTTCCTAAGCTTGTTATAATGGGCTTATGTTTGTAGCACTGCTTAACATAGCATCACCAGTAATGCCCACAAGAATAGTGTCCATCCCATAAATGACAATAAAGGTTGGCATCCCTTACATTGAGTTCCCATGCAACAATTGTGAAGATGAGCTGAATGATTGAGTAGCAGTCACCACAAACTCTAAGGTTCGGGACAACTTGAATGGTTATCTTTGGGGCAATGCTTAATAACCCAAATGCAATTTCCCCTTAATCGATTTGAACCAACCACACTAGCCCCAGTTGACTAGTTTAAAGTTTAGATGTGCTAATAAAGAAACTTATTTGAATTAAAAAATGCAACTTTATCGCATTTATCATCATTCCAAGGTTAGAAGGGTATTGTGCTACTTCCTTGCAAAAGTTCCTAAGCTTGTTATAATGGGCTTATGTTTGTAGCGCTTCTCAACATAGCATCACCAATAATGCCCACAGGAACAATGCCCATCCCATAAATGACAATAAAGGTTGGCATCCCTTACTTTGAGTTCCCATGCAACAATTGTGAAGATGAGTTGAATGATTGAGTAGCAGTCACCACAAACTTTAAGGTCCAGGACAACTTGAATGGTTATCTTGGGGCCAACGTTTAATAACCCAAATGCAATTGCTATCTTTTCACAACGATGGTAAATAATTTGTTCCTTTACCTCCTCCATGTCACTCAGCACAAACCTAGTATCAGGAACATATTCTGCTACCTTCATCGGATGAGAAAAGATCTCCATCTTGGTATAGATTTTTTGCGTTTGTGATTGCAGATCTATCTCCTACTAGGAAACAATGCACCTGTTTATTAAACTCAATCCAATTGCATACATATGTCTTTCTTATGCCAACATATTTCATCTTTTTGTGTATCTTTTCAATGTCATCCCTCCTGCTAGTTGTAGCATACATGTTTGACAGAAAAACATAAGGTGCAACATTTTTAGGGTCCAATAGAAAAAAGTGTTTAGCAATACACTCTTCTATCCCTATATTGTTATGTATTTTACAAGCACCAAGCAAACAAGTCTAGACAACAACATTAGGACTTATTGGCATTTTGTTTATAAAGTCTTGTGCTTCATCTAGATGCCCAGCATGACCAAGAAGGTCGACAATGCATATCTAGTGTTCTATTGCAGGTGTGATGTCATAATATTCACTCATGCAATTGAAGTATCGGTAGCCCTCATCAACTAGATCTGCATGGCTGCATGCAAAAAAACACTAACTTAGGTGACATTGCCTAGCGTTATGCCAGAGTATTTCATGTGTTCAAAGAGTTTCATTTTGAAGTGAAAATTGTAAACATAGTGTTTTCATTTAAAATTTTGTAGCATGTAATATGTAAGTTATAAAGTACATTATGGAATAAATTTAACTTATTACTTTAGTGTAGCTTAGACTTTAGGACTAGCCACTAGTTAAGTGGAGTAGGAACAATCACCTTTTGATTTACTCACATATAAGCTTCCTTTTATATTTCATGTGTTCAAAGAGTTTCATTTTGAAGTGAAAAATTGTAAACCTTGTGTATTCATTTAAAATTTTGTGATATGTAATATGTTAATTTGTAAGTTAGAAAGTACATTATGGAATAAATTTAGCTTATTACTTCAGTTTAGCTTAGACTTTTGGACTAGCCACTAGTTAAGTGGAGTAGGAACAATCACCTTTGATGTACTCACATATAAGCTTCCTTTCCCAAAAATGATGCTAGGTCAATTCATATGGTTCTCTCTATTAGTCGTTGCTCTGTAATTTATGTTAGTGTTATGCACATCATCTAACATGGTGTCACAGCCATGGTAATGGTTGGAATCTGAGACATAGTGAAGGGCCAAGAAGTGAGACTGAATAATTGTAGTAGCACATCAACACAGAATGAATATTCCAAGGCTTTTGCTAAAAGTTGGAGATGATTTAAAGGGTACAGAAAAGCACATTGGATAAGCATGGAAAGGCTCCAACATAAGCATAGTTGGCATGCATAGAAAAAACAGCCTTCTACCCTCCCCTTGCACCATCGAATTTTTTATTTAATTATGGGTGGAACCATTCTGTAACCTCAAGGAACAAGAATGTAATTGGAATTGTAACAATATGAACAATATTGTAGCAGTGCATTACCAAGCACAGTAACATGAGCATTAACAACCCAAACGGGCTTGGGAAAAGTGATGTCACTGGAGCATTCACAACCCTGAATAGTCAGAGAAGTCAGAATTTGGTGCTAAAAAATGTCAAGAGTAGTCACTGTGGAATAATGTACAGAACAGGCTCGGACAGCCACACAAACATGCGTGAACAAAAGGCCACATGGAAATGTATGGAACCATATGGAATCATACAAAAGAGTGCGAAAACAATGTGGGATAGGCACACAACCCAAGGTGTGTGAAATAGGCCTGAAATAGTTTAAAAATTAGCAAAAATTCAATAAAAATTGAAGAATTATTGAGAAAATGTGCACATAAATCAAGGAACTTTTCACCAAAATTGAAGTATCCAACATGCACAGAAGTCAACTGTGCAACATTTTTACATTTCTTATGCAGAATTCATTAACTTGAGGTACTTTATGCATAGGGATCAAGATGGCATAGAGTTTTTCTCTGCTTCTGCTAGTCAGTGAGCGACTAAACAAAGGGCATTTGTTAAGGAAGTCCACGGGTAATCCTTTGCCGTATATGCTAGAAAGAGTAACTCGGAGAGAAGTCTATATTAGATTATTGGACTGGTTAAGAAGTAATCTTGCAATGGTTGTCCCAGAAAGATGGAGCAACTATTCATAGTGGGTCCACCAAGTACTCAAACCTCGAGATAGAGAATTAATTCTAAAAAAAATTAGGAGCAGACTCCAAAACGAAGAAATTTGCATAGAATAAGAATAATCACCCATAGGGAGGAAGTTTGATGTGAGATAGAGGAAATATATCTTGATTTCTGGTATACAAGAACATAAGATGAGTTGTAGTATAAATATTTATAGTTAGCATAAATAGGTAAAATTCAAAGGGCAAACTTTATTTTTGTGGAAGAAAGAATTTGTTGGGAGGTTGCAGAGTTAATACTGGGTGGTACAAATAACTTGAAGAATGACAACATGTTGGAGGTACCTACAAGCAACATGAGGGAAGGACAAAGAATTTTGGGTGGAAAGGGGAGTGTTGGGTGCGGCAAGAGGTGTGTGGCAACGATACATCACAACGGAAAGAGGATGGATAGTTAGAGAAGAGAGAGGTAAAGTGTTTTTGAATGCTGATTTTCTCTTTTGGTGCATAATTTCAAATTAGATTGGGAGTTATAGATGTGGTTGTGACCCATGTAAAGCAATGTTGGAAAACACATATTGGTTATTGGAAGCAACCATTGTGTTGTGAGACCAAAAGACAAGAGGGTGGGAAAACAAACAAAATGTTGTGTAAGCCATAGTGCTGGACAAAAACACTGATTTCTGTTGGCAAGAAGATAGTGCCAATTCAGAGAAATCAGAACTGTTGGGTAAAATGATAAAAAATCACTACAACACAAACAATCGCCCAATCACAATTTGGAACCCCTTTATTTTTCCCATGGGAGAAATTTCACCCCTAAAATTTTCCCTTCTTTAGGATGATTTGGAATAGGGATGAGTGAAGGTGAAGGTGTGAAAGATATTAGTGGTCAAATAGAAGATGAAGATCAACTTCTTGGGGATTCAGAAAATGCGAGTTTTTTTATGCTTTAGCTTGCTTAATATTTTTCTAAGAAGACCAATTGCATTTCATTGGAGCTTTTCTAAGTTTTTGTACTTGCCAATTTCATATTTCATCCAAGTGAAGAGCCCACATCCCAAAAAATCTGAATTGATCCTAATAAAGGAATAGAGATGGAAGGTGACTTTAAATCAAGTGATATGTTTAGTAACAGCAAGGATTCAATTGTTGCGAGTTGGGATATTGATCAGTACGAAAATATTGACTCGGCCATGGGAAAAACAAGAGAGGATGAAGTTGTGGCTCATGAATAGATGTGGAACAAAGAACATGGTTGTGAACTGGAAAATCCAAAAGAAAAATATAAAACTGGGGCTTTTGTCGAGTATACCATGTCAGACTCAATGGAGCTCAGAGCAAAAACGTATGCAAGCAATGATGAAGTGGGGGCACAAGATAAATATTATGAAAGTCATGACATAGCACTAGAAGATTCTGGAGTTGGTAATGATGAAAATGACATCCCTGAGGATCTAAACGTGAATAAAGAGGATGCATATACTGATCTTATAGGGATGTAACCTCATGAAGAGGAAGAATTTATCTTCGAAGATATAGAAGTGGAAGAACCTAGAAATTCACAAATAGACAAGGAAGAGCGACCTGACTTCGATTTGGATGATAAGACTACTGAGGATACTATCAAAGAGGACAAGAAACAATTAGTTTTAGAATATTTTGATATGGATGATGGAGAGCAAAGTGGTGATTTTGGTGAAGAGATGCAACAAGAGGAACCTATTGAAACTAATGAAATCAATGAAGATCCTTGTGGAGGAGACCACCATTCAATTGAATCTGATGAAATTTCCTCTCAAGTGGATGCTAATCATATACTACCAGATTCTCAATATACTCCAAATTCAGTTAAAAGTAATGAAAATCTAAATGCAGTGAACTAGGCCTTAGCATACGATGTTATTTATGATCTATAGAAGGATATTATTATTGGAGATATTCATAGAGGGGTGTGATTTTCTCAAAGGTGCATTTAGTGAAAGTGAGCCATCAACACTCCCTTATAATGACATGGAAATAGGTCCTAGTTTCGATCCTAAGTTGTCTTCTTCATCTGCAAAAGAATTGCAATCATTGGAAGGAGTGAATGTGAATCATTTCTACAATATTGGTGACACATTGAAGGATTCAAAAGAGAGTAAAAATATTAGATATCAAATCCCAAGATCATAATACAAAAACTAATTTTGAATTGCTATCTCTGTTTCCAAAATCTAATTTTGCAGTATTGTCACTCTGAGTGTAACACCCTGTTTCCCCCAGTCTATAAAAATGGCCAAGAACTATGGCAAACTCAAAGATTGTGAATGTTTGAATTAACGGACCTTAGTATAAAAGGGTCTGAGGAATGTAAATGATGTATGAATATATGTTGCATGACTGCTGAGAGGGGGGATGTGCTGAAAAGAGACCACGATGGCTGATGAGAGATGGTGGAAGGGGCCGGGAGTGGTTGCGTTAACTTCCACTGAACCAAACCATACTGGTTTGTACATGCTCGGGAAAATCAAAGCTCACTCTCAGACCCCGAAATGAATTACCGCCCATCCGTAGAATCTCTCAGACCTAACCATCGGACAGGAAATTTTGTGCCACACGCAACCTCATAGGAGGAAAAAAGTGTGGAAAGGAGGAGAGGGGAGCATACAGATACACATACACGACAGGAATCACGAGGAGGGGAACCAGAGGAACTCCGGGAAATACAGAGAGTGATGAGCAGAGGAGAAGGAGAGTAACCTTCGTCCTAGACTTCCGACGAGCGGGAAGTAAGAGACTGAGTCTCAAAGCAACGTGGTCTAGCTCGGGGGTGGCTAGTGGTAAATCCTTTTGGAGTCACTGAGCCTATGGTTGGGTGGAAACGAGCACCCCTCTCAACAGTTGTTTTACACCTGGTGTTTTCTGATAAGTGTTCATGTCCTGTATTTCAAATTTGAATGTTCCTGAAATGCATGCTCATGTTTGTACACTTATAGATGATTGATTTCTGCATAGAAGTGTTTGCCTGGTGTTCTGATTAGCAACAATGAATGTGTGCTTATACTTATATAACTATAATCGATTTACGTATAGAACGAATAAGTTCCGATTTTGAGCTCGTTCTCTGGAGAGTTGTCCCATGTACTTGACCCCAGCCATGCCCTAGGTTTTTTTTCCTCGAAGGCACCTCCTTCCGAGAGGCTCCATCATACTCCAGAGCCGGAGTGAGTTCCTTGAAAGGACCACCATTTTAAATAAATACTTAAGCTTACCTCACCCTTGTCATAGAGTTCATAGCTCGATGATTTAAGAAGGCCTCTCAGTCAGGTCACCTAGCCTGGTGATAATTACCCAAGAATCCGTTGAAGGATTTTATGGCCTAAGTTTGGAAACCTCGCACCAGAAAGAATGGTTCCCTTTGAGTTTTGTATTTCGGAGTTTCGGCACCCGGGACACCCAAGGACAAGTATCCTTGTCCTCACATGTCACGAAATCTCGATTCGCGAAACCCCGAAATAATATAGTGTGGTTTGAGTTTGGTATTTCGGCGTTTCAGCACCCGGGATACCCAAGGACAAGTGTCTTTGTCCTCACATGTCACGAAATCCCGATTCGCGAAACCCCGAAATAATATAGTGTGATTTGAGTTTGGTATTTCGGCGTTTCGGCACCCGGGATACCCAAGGACAAGTGGCCTTGTCCTCACATGTTACGAAATCCTGATTCACGAAACCCCAAAATGATAGAGCGTGAGTAGATTTTAATGTTTTGGCGTTTCGGCACCCGGGACTCCCAAGGGTAAGTTCCCTTGTTCTCGCCAGTCCCGAAATCTCGATTAGCGAAACCCCGAAATGGACTAGCATGAATGAGTTGTGATGTTTCGGTGTTTCGGCACCCAGGACTCCCAAGGGTAAGTTCCCTTGTTCTCGCTAGTGCCGAAATCCTGATTAGCGAAATCACGAAATGAGCGTGGTGGATACAAGGTTTTCAGTGTTTCGGCACCCGGGATGCCTAAGGGCGAATCCCTTGTAATCACTAGTCCTGAAACCCCAATTTGCGAAACCCCGAAATAATAATAGCACGGATGAGATATGGAGTTTCGGTGTTTCGGCACATGGGATACCTAAAGGCAAGTCTCTTGTACTCACCAATCCCGAAACCCCGACTTGCGAAACCCCGAAATGATAGAGCATGGAAAAGTTATGATATTTCGGAGTTTCGGCTCCCGGGAAACCCAGGTGCGATAACTGTTGTCCTCGCATATCGCGAAGTCCCGATAGGCGAACTCCCGAAATGGATTAGCACATACAGTTTTGATGTTCCGGTGTTTCGATACCCGGGATTTCCAAAGGTCAGTTCTCCTCGTATTCACCAGACGCGAAACTCCGATGGAGGAAATTCCGAAATGAGTTTGGCGGATATAGGGTTTTCGGTGTTTCGACACCCGTGAAACCAAAGGGTAGGAACCTCTCGTCCTTTTATATCGCGAAAACCCGGTACGCGAAACCCTGAAAGGTGGAGTGCCAGGTTCTAATCCGAGGTATTATTAAATGTGACTATCTATTGGTTTCTTTTGGATTTTGGCCCCTCGAAAGACAGAGAGTAGGGGAACGCTTGCCTCGCGATTCCCTGAATCGCGCAAGCCGGGAGCACCTCTCCAGTAAAGCCTGTGGTCATAGCTGACAATCACATGGTTAAGGACAAGGAAAGGTAGGGTTTGTACCAGGCCCCATAGAAATTTGGGGACTCTGTTCCTCGGAGAGAAGAAGAAAAAGCCGAAAATTTTAGTTCCCATAGTGGGTGTGTTACACTGAGCTAGCTTTTTATTCCAATCTACCTGTGGAACAATTCTCACCTTTGAATGGGACATATCATAAATGTCCTCTTCCTCCAATGTCTCTCTAACTGAGATCATTAAAGGATCAATCCTCTAAAAAAAAAAATACCACATGGCTTCCATTTGGCAGATGGAGTTCCAAGGCCCAAGTCACATTTGCATTATCTTTCTTTGGATAAACCCACTTGTCTTTGTTAAAATCATACAATTCATGAATCATGTAGATCTATTTTTTTTTATGTATTTGATGCAGATGCTAAGGGAATCATAAATTATTCAAAGAGAAGAAAGATGGGAAAATTGCATCTTCCCAAAAACAATAGGGGTTGTTACAAGCTCATCAAATACATATGTTTCAAATAAAAAATTCCTAAAAAGGTATCTTCTATTTCTTCAATATCAACTGATGTGTAATTGACTAAAAGCTGGTCAAGAAAGAAGATAGATTTGCATGCAAACATGGTAGGATCTCCCAATCAACATATAAATTTATCTGAGATAGAAGATTATATCAAGATGAAAGTAATGGAAAGCTATCTCCAAAATCTTTCTAGTACGATGCAGACTAGAGAGCATAGTCGGGGGTTGGAAAAATTTGGGAAGATTCAAGTTTATGTTGTTGGAATGTGCCTCTACATGCTAGGGTATTCCTTAGTTCCAACTATGGCCCATCTTATGAAGGTGTACCATTGTATGCATACCCTTTGAGTGAAAGGAAATCTAAAACTGGACAAAACGGGTTATCATCAATAGGATTGTGTGTGAATGAATGCATACCCACCAAATTTTTTTATTGTTTATATGTTGAATGTCAACTTTGTTGCTCCAAAACAAGTTAGTAAGGTCATTAGAGATGGAGCTTTAAGAATACACAACTAAAGATGCATCTCTTTCGTACATTGTCGATAAAGGTTCTTCATTATTAATTGATCTAGTTGTAGGTTCCCCATCATCATCTGATGTAGTGATTTTTTCTTCTTATTCTCCAACATTTGTTCCTGATGGCACATGAATACCTCAAAGAATTCTAGTTGCACATCTCCAGGAGCATCAATTAGTTGTCAATGATATTGCAGTTTCACATGATCACAATTTTTTTTATAATTGTCTCGTCTGATTGTACGGTGTAAATATGGGATAGTCGTAGACTAGAAAAATACATCTCTTTCCATTCAAGATTAACTTATTCTCTAGATGATGGATGAACATTACATGTCACAATGTTTGTGGGTAGATCCCAAGTTGCTCTAGCATCAAGTAGAGGCACCATCAATGTGTTTTTTTTTTATTATGTACCAAGGGGAAGGGGCAATGTCGAGAGATACTTTGGCATTTTTGACATTAAGAAGAAAGAGACCTAGGGAGGAGCAGTTTGGTGTGCCTTACTAGATCTTCAAGTGTTAAAGCCCCTATTGTTTAAGGAACAACCAATCTCTAGGCCTTGTTATCCCCCACCTTCAGGGATAGCAAGGAGATCATGTCTCGACGCCCACAGGTCCTAGACATGGAGTACCGAGAGCAGGATTGACTTCAGCATGGCCTTGGAGGGCCCACCTTTTCTCTCTTCTAGCATCTTTATCCTGTCAGCAGCAGCAACAACCTCCACCACCATCGGCTTGGTCTTGTGTCAGAGAGGGTTCTTGCTTCATGAGGTAATTAGTTCAAGTATCATGGTATGTGTCACTTTGATCATCAAAACCATTGAACGTATGCATCTGATTCCTTTTATTTCTAACAACTGCTTGGATCTTACACTTGCCCATGCTTTGGGGATTGACAGGGTGTCTTAGTAAGCCTATGTCTGTTGGTTTTGGTTAGCCACTGGGGTTGTCTCTGAGAAGCCATCGTCTGCTCCCTTCACAGTTTCACTTTTCCATCTTGTTTCCCTCTCACCTATCCCATTCCACTTGTTTGGGAACTAGGTTGACCTCTTTTAGGATTGCACCTTATCTAGTGGGAAGAAGGGGCTAAAGGCCCAGAAGGTAAAAGCAAGCTGGTAAAAGATANCGCCCAGGGATCCCTGAGAAAGCAATAAAAGGCTTCTCAACAAGAAATAAGAGGGACCCTAAAAATAATAAAAGAAGACCTAACCAGAGGATAGGGGGTCTCGTCACGAGCCAGCCTATTAGGTCCATGGGTACCTAGCAGTATGACATTGCCATCAGTTGGTTACCACGCCAGGGCAGTGACCTGTGGTTGCATGGCCAAAGGAAAGGGGGTCTCATCACAAGCCAGACAGGTACAACTCACCTTATACAAAGGCACCCACAGGTAACACATTGCATCCTCGGCCTGCACCCACCTGCTTGGACATCCCTTGACCACTTCATCCACTTACATGGCTTGGAAGAGGTCTCTTCCGGGAACTTCCTTTATTCAGTGGACACTAGGCCAATAGGATGCCTTGCCCTTTTTCCAGACTTGTATAGTAGGTTTGTGTAACGTCTTTGAGCTATTGATTGATCTATTAGAGGTTTTATGCATATGTTTATTAATATTGATGATGAAATGTGATTGACATTGCTATGATCCCTGTGACTGATGAGCCCATGGAGGGCATAGCTTTTGATGTGCAGAACCATGCCCGATGGACAGGTACCATCTTGGACCGGTACATATGGAGAGATGATCAGTTCGGACCTCCATGGGGCTGAAGAGCCCATCAGGTGGATGTTGAGACCCCATCAGGGGGAGATACAGGATGGAAGTGGATCCAGAGAATTGCAGCAGAAGAGAAGAGGACGTTCCACCAGAGGCACCCCGACAGATCTTGACCTAGGGTGGATGACCCTTTCTTAGTGCTACGTTGGCCTTTGGAGGCCTAGGACGTAACCACCTTGACCATGATGTCACCCAGCATAATGGACGTTTGGGATAGGCAGACTAGGCAGCAATGGCACGTGTGGCAGGTTGGAGAAGCCCAGGGAGGGCTAACGTTTTACTCCAAGATGCCCCATCTGCCCAAAAAGGGGCTAACGTCTCCCTTGGAGGGGCTTTTACTCTCTTTTCAGCTTGATTTAGGATTTAGTTTGACAATTTAATGTAAAAACAATATGATTTGATATTTTGGCCTTGTCAGCCTTTTACCTTACCTAAAATGTAAAATTAGGTCAAGGTTTTGTATAAATGAGAGATTTTCACTCTCATTTTTTCATCACTACTCACTCACCACTTGGCGAGGTCTGATATTTGTGCCCTATCTTGGGTTATTGTCTGATTTAGTGAGGCACACTTGTTGAAGGAAGACGTTTTGGCATTCTATGGTGTTTCTCTTGAAGGAAGGTGTTACAACTAGGGTTTGCATGGTTATTTCTTGATGAATTGTAAGTATTTTTCTGCAAAACTTCTTAAATGAATGGTTGTAGTATTATTTTCTTGCATATGTTTATAATTTGTTGAATCAAAACCCTAGGTGACAAGCACACAAGCAGGTCCTTGTCTCATGTCCCCTGATAGAGAAACTTTCAGCCATTGAAGAAGAAAAAAAGAGCCTAGCCGTAGCTACACTCCTTTTTCTTCCTCTCCTATGCTAGCCGTACCATTTAGAATTCAAGAGGAAGAAGACGTCCCAGGCCTAGGTTATCTACACTTAGGGC
>SNQJ01S0023535.1:6855-20653 GCA_010110895.2 Picea sitchensis | reverse complement strand
TGACTTGGTCAAACCCTAGATTTGACCAGAAATCCAAACTTCACATCTTGGCCTTCTAAGAGTACCAGGAGATGCACTGGGCTAGGGCGCACTGATCTATCCGGAGATTAGGTCAATCTCGTCACTTAAGGTACCTCGACAAGAGGTTTAGGGTTTATGCAACTGCTTCTGCTAGTAACCCTAGCTGCAGTGCTTTGGAAGCTGCTCCTGCTAGTAACCCTAGTGGCAGTTCCTCAACGAGCTCAATATCTAGTGGCTATGTTTCCTTCCAACGTTTTAGGCTGACTGAAGGGGTGTGGGCCCATAACTTGTTAGAATATAGAATATGGTGTGCTCGTTTTACCATTGATGATACCCTCGTCACCCAACCATAGGTCGAAGCCTCCCTCCGAGCACCTTAACCTTGACTAAGAATTCCTCCAGAAGAAAACCCTAGGCTAGATAGCCAAACAAAGGGTAGCGCACCTTTCCCCAAGGATAGCGCAACACAAAAGATTGATCAGATAGTACAAACCCTCACCAATAGATAGTCCAAGCCAATATTGAAACTAGTTGCTGCTGCAGCTGCACCTGCAGTCCTCCTTCACACGTGCGCACCAAACTGGAGCTGCAGTGCGCACCAAAACTGGGAACTGCAATTCTGAGATGCTGTCAAATGAGAACTAGCGCCCTGTATTTATAGTGGTTCTGTCAGTTTTGCTGGGGCCGACTTCTCCTTCTGGATAAGTGTCTGTTCAGTATATTATTATTATTTATGGCCGACTTCTTCTCTTGGAGGCTAATAACTTAATATAAGTTATCTTCTTGAGCCGACAAGTCTTCTAGGGTTATTAGCCAACTCATTAGAGTTTCTCTTGCTTCTCGGAGTCTTCTATTCTCGTCAGGTTCACACGTGGAGGTAAATACCTCCCGCAGCTACCATAATATTAACAACATCAACAGTCTATCAGACCATTTTCATTACCAAAATGACTGTCCGATCTGGACCATTTTCCGAACTAGAAAATGCCTGTCCATCAGAAATCTTGGGCCACTTTCCGAACTGGAAGGTGACTTCGCAACCTCGACCATTTTTCGAAATGGAAAATGGCTGCCCATAAATCAGTAACATATCAGTGCTCCCTCCCAACCTCGAAGTAATCACTTCCTTTTTCAATAAGAAATTCATCTCCATGAGCCCCAACTTGTCCCTTAAGTACGCAAACTTTTCATCTTGGACAGAGGCTTTACCGAAATATATGCGATCTGCTCATCTGTGGAGATATACTTCTCCCCTCTGGACTTTATCACGGAGAAAATAATGCTTGATCTCAATGTGCTTTGACCTGTCATGGAACACCAGGTTCTTTGAAAGCTTCACACAACTCTAATCATCACCATATATCACGGTCGAATCCAACACATGATCAAACAATGCAAAAACCAGCTTACGAGGTCACATTGCTTCCATACAAGCATCATAATCTACAATATACTTTGCTTCTGAAGTGATGAGTGCAACAAACTTATGTTCCCTGCTAGCCCATGACATCGTGGAAAAGCTCAAACTGAAACATATCCAAGTAGCACTTCTTCTGTCATTTGCACTCCCTGCCCAATCTGAATCGATAAATCCATGCAGTTGTATATCATAACTTAAACGTCCCACAAAAAAAATATCCGGCCGAGTATTCTTCAAATACATTAATGATCCAATCAATTGTTGATACAGAGAGGGGTCGACTGGATTAGAGTCTCTCAACTTCTTCAGATTTGTCATCATGGGAATTTGCGATGGATTTGCAATCCATCATCCCAGACTTCTGAAGAACCACTTCCATATACTTCCTCTGTCATCGGAAGTTTTCACCACGCTTTTGTTGTACATGAGAGGCTTTGCACCAAGTTTGCTTGAATCCATATAAGGTCTTCCTCCATCTGCATACAAGGGTCTCTTTCTAGTATACCTCAAAACCTTGAGGTTGCTCTACATACGCTTCTTCTTCAATTACTTTGTTGAGAAGAACAGGCTTTACAATCATCTGATGTAAACTCCAACCCATAGATACTGCAGGAGATATAATGGCTCAGGTAGAGGTATATCTGGTTACTAGAGCAAGCTGTCATTGTAGTCTTCTCCTTCCCACTGGGAGAACCATCTAGCCTGGAGTCTCACCTTATATCTATCAATGCTTAAGTCTTTTTCACAATTTCTCATATACATTGTTCTTCATCAATAGTATTCATATGCAGTGGAGTATTCATTGCACCTAGCAATAATAGAATCTTTCAAAGACTGCTTACACAATTTGTAGTGTAGCGACTATCACCCTTGATATACACAAATTTGAAGCTTAACAATTTAATCAAACCTAGAACCTGAAGCCTCAACTGCTATGGAGGGTGTGCTTGTTCTTCTGAATGCACCGAATCCAAGATTACAGCTTGGACAAGGTCTCTAATACTTTCCTTGCAAACACACTCATGTTTTGCTAGATAGCATATACAAGTGCATACCTTTGAAACCTTATAACAACGTCCAACTTGTCTTCCAATCTGAAACTAGATATCATCTTGACAAGAAGAGATTAGAAACTCAATTAGAAGATTCAGTGATTAGGACAAGCTAGAAACTCTAAAATTTCAACTTTGACCAGAAAATCAATTTGACCATAAGTCAACCTTTGACTTTGACTTTGACCAATCAACCTTTGACTTTGACTTTGATAAAAAAAATCAAACCACAGAAAGAGGATGGATAGTTAGAGAAGAGAGAGGTAAAGTGTTTTTGAATGCTGATTTTCTCTTTTGGTGCATAATTTCAAATTAGATTGGGAGTTATAGATGTGGTTGTGACCCATGTAAAGCAATGTTGGAAAGCACATATTGGTTATTGGAGGCAACCATTGTGTTGTGAGACCAAAAAACAAGAGGGTGGGAAAACAAAACAATGTTGTGTAAGCCATAGTGCTGGACAAAAACACTGATTTTTGTTGGCAGGAAGATAGTGCCAAGTCAGAGAAATCAGTATTGTTGGGTAAAATTATAAAAAATTACCACAACACAAACAATTGCCCAATCACAATTTGGAACCCCTTTATTTTTCCCATGGGAGAAATTTCACCCCTAAAATTTTCCCTTCTTTAGGATGATTTGGAATAGGGATGAGTGAAGGTGAAGGTGTGAAAGATGTTAGTGATCAAATAGAAGATGAAGAGCAACTTCTTGGGGATTCAGAAAAGGCAAGTCTTTTATGCTTTAGCTTGCTTAATATTTTTCTAAGAAGACCAATTGCATTTCATTGGAGCTTTTCTAAATTTTTGTACTTGCCAATTTCATATTTCATCCAAGTGAAGAGCCCACATCCCAAAAAATCTGAATTGATCCTAATAAAGGAATAGAGATGGAAGGTGTCTTTAATTCAAGTGATATCTTTAGTGACAAGAAGGATTCAATTGTTGCGAGTGGGGACATTGATCAATAAGAAAATATTGACTCGACCATGGGAAAAACAAGAGAGGATGAAGTTGTGGCTCATGAATAGATGTGGAACAATGAACATGGTTGTGAACTAGAAAATCCAAAAGAAAAATATAAAACTGGGGATTTTGTCGAGGATACCATGTTAGACTCAATGGAGCTCAAAGCAAAAAGTATGCAAGCAATGATGAAGTGGGGGCACAAGATAAATATTATGGAAGTCGTGACATAGCACTAGAAGATTCTGGAGTTGGTAATGATGAAAATGACATCCCTGAGGATCTAAACGTGAATAAAGAGGATGTATATACTGATCTTATAGGGATGTAACCTCATGAAGAGGAAGAGATTCTCTTTGAAGATATAGAAGTGGAAGAACCTAGAAATTCACAAATAGACAAGGAAGAGAAAACTGACTTCGATTTGGATGATAAGACTACTGACGATACTATCAAAGAGGACAAGAAACAATTAGTTTTAGAATATTTTGATATGGATGATGGAAAGCAAAGTGGTGATTTTGGTGAAGAGTTTCAACAAGAGGAACATATTGAAACTAATGAAATCAATGAAGATCGTTGTGGAGGAGACCACCCATCAATTGAATCTGATGAAATTTCCTCTCAAGTGGGTGCTAATCATACACTACCAGATTCTCAATATACTCCAAATTCAGTTAAAAGTAATGAAAATCTAAATGCAGTGAACTAGGCCTTAGCATACGATGTTATTTATGATCTATAGAAGGATATTATTATTGGAGATATTCATAGAGGGGTGTGATTTTCTCAAAGGTGCATTTAGTGAAAGTTAGTCATCAGCAATCCCTTATAATGACATGGAAATAGGTCCTAGTTTCGATCCTAAGTTGTCTTCTTCATCTGCAAAAGAATTGCAATCATTGGAAAGAGTGAATGCGAATTCTTTCTACAATATTGGTGACACATTGAAGGATTCGAAAGAGAGTAAAAATATTAGATATCAAATCCCAAGATCATAATACAAAAACTAATTTTGAATTGCTATCTCTATTTCCAAAAACTAATTTTTTAGTATTGTCACTCTGAGCTAGCTTTTTATCCCAATCTACCTGCGGAACAATTCTCACCTTTGAATGGGACGTATCATACATGTCCTCTTCCTCCAATGTCTCTCTAACTGAGATCATTAAAGGACCAATCCTCTAACCCAAAAAAATACCACATGGCTTCCATTTGGAAGATGGGATTCTAGGGCCCAAGTCACATTTGCATTATCTTTCTTTAGATAAACCCACTTGTCTTTGTTAAAATCATACAATTCATGAATCATGTAGATCTATTTTTTTTTATGTATTTGATGCAGATGCTAAAGGAATCATAAATTATTCAAAGAGAAGAAAGATGGGAAAATTGTATCTTCCCAAAAACAATAGGGGTTGTTTCAAGCTCATCAAATACATACGTTTCAAATAAAAAATTCCTAAAAAGGGATCTTCTATTTCTTCGATATCAACTGATGTGTAATTGACTAAAAGCTGGCCAGGAAAGAAGATAGATTTGCATGAAAACATGGTAGGATATCCCAATCAAAATATAAATTTATCTGAGATAGAAGATTATATCAAGATGAAAGTAATGGAAAGCTATCTCGAAAATCTTTCTGGTACGATGCAGACTAGAGAGCATAGTCGGGGGTTGGAAAACTTTGGGAAGATTCAAGTTTCTGTTGTTGGAATGCGCCTCTACATGCTGGGGTATTCCTCAGTTCCAACTATGGCCCATCTTATGAAGGTGTACCAATGTATGCATACCATTTGAGTGAAAATCTAAAACTGGACAAAAAGGGTTATCATCAATAGGATTGTCTGTGAATGAATGCATACCCACAATTTTTTTTTATTGTTTATATGTTGAATGTCAACTTTGTTTCTCCAAAACAAGTTAGTAAGGTCATTAGAGATGGAGCTGTAAGAATACACGACTGAAGATGCATCTCTTTCGGACATTTTCGATAAAGGTTCCTCGTTATTAATTGATCTAGTTGTAGGTTCCCCATCATCATCTGATGCAGTGATGTTGTCTTCTTATTCTCCAACATTTTTTCCCGATGGCACATGCAGACCTCAGAAAATTCTAGTTGCACATCTCCAGGAGCATCAATTAGTTGTCAATGATATTGTAGTTTCACATGATCACAATTTTTTTTATAATTGTCGCAGATGATTGTACAGTGTAAATATGGGACAGTCGTAGACTAGAAAAATACATCTCTTTCCATTCAATATTAAATTATTCTCTAGATGATGGCTGAACATTGCATGTCACAATGTTTGTGGGTAGATCCCAAGTTGCTCTGGCATCAAGTAGAGGCACCATCAATGTGTTTTGTTTTGATTATGTACCAAGGGGAAGGAGCAATGTCGAGAGATACTTTGGCATTTTGGACATTAAGAAGAAAGAGACCTAGGGAAGAGCAGTTTGGTGTGCCTTACTGGGATCTTCAAGTCTTCAAGCACCTATTGTTTAAGGAAAAACCAAACTCTAGGCCTCAATATCAATATCAAATCTCAAGATCATAATACAAAAAGTAATTTTGAATTGTTATCTCTGTTTCTAAAAACAAATTCCGCAATGTTGTCACTCTGAGCTAGCTTTCTATCTGAATCTACTTGCATATCAACATTTGGTCGATGGTTGTCTAGAGCCGAAGTCACATTTGCATTACCTTTCTTTGGATAAACCCACTTCCCTTCGTTAAAATCATACAATTCATGAATCATGTAGATCTATTCTTTGTATGTATTTGATGCAGATGTTGAAGGAATCAAAAACTATTCAAAGAGAAGAAAGATGGGAAAATTCCAGCTTCACAAAAACAGTAGGGGTTGTTTCAAGCTCATAAAATACATATATTTCAAATAAAACATACCCGAAAACTTATCTTCTATTTCCTCGATATCAATTGATCTGGAATTGACTGAAAGTTGGTCATCTAAGAAGATAGATTTGCATGCAAACATGGTAGGAACTCCCAATCAGAATATAAATTTATCTAAGGTAGAAAATTCTGTCAAGATGAAAGTAATGGAAAGCTATCTCCAAAATCTGTTGAGTATGATGTAGACTGGAGAGCATTGTCAAGAGTTGGAAAACTTTGGAAAGATTCAAGTTTCTATTGTTGCAACGCCTCTACATGCTAGGGTAAGTAACAATTGCAACTATTGTTGAAAATTGTAGCATCGAACAGGTACTTCGACGTTGGCATGTGTCTAGCACGTGGAAGTCGTCTAATGCCTCTTAGAGCCTTAGAAGTTCATTTCGTGTAAGTGAATGAATTTTTGTAATTGATGGAGGTTAATTAATTTAAAAGCCTAAGTTATTGGCTTTAGTAACTTAAGTGAAAATTTGATTAAGTCATGATCGTTAGATCTTAGATCTTAAGTGAAGGTGAGATTAGATCTAAGCCTTTAATCACTTTGGAGATCTAGGGTTTTGGTTTAGGGTTTGATTTGGTCTAATCTCAAGATTATAAAAAGGCAGCTAAGGTGAGAGGAGAAGACACAATGATGGTACACAAAGAGTGAGTGAGCACTCAGGTGTACTAGGGCAGGTGTGGGCTAGGCTATCAGCTACAGTTGTATTTCCTCAAAAGGGTTATTATCCCAGGACGAGATCCCTGATCTTATAGCAATAAAATCATCACAAAACTGGTTTTCCCGCGAGGATTTTTCCAAGGGTGTTTACCAGAATCTCGTGTGCAAATGTGTGTCTGGTTTCCGTTGTTAATACTTCTACTGATGTTTGTTAAGAACCTAGTTGTATTGTGATTCAGTAAATTAGTTTTTCTCAGAATTAACAATCGTGTGCTAGGTTACAAAAAATTAACAACTATGGCCCATCTTATGAAGATGTACCAGTATGTGCATACCCTTTGAGTGAAAGGAAATCTAAATCTGGACAAAAAGGGTTACCATCAATAGGGTTGTCTTTGAATGAAGAATGAAACTGGGATTCTGGACACTGACAAGGTTCATTCCCACCCAAATGTTTTATTGGTTATATGTTGAATTACAACTTTGTTGCTCTAAAACAAGTTAGTGAGGTCATTAGAGACGGAGTTGTAAGAATACACAACTGAAGATGCATCTCTTTCAGACATTGTTGATAAAGGTTCCTTATTATAAATTGATCTAGTTGTAGGTTCCCCATCATCATCTGATGCAATGATGTTGTCTTCTTATTATCAGACATTTGTTCCTGATGGCACATGAACTCAGGGAATTCTAGTTGCACATCTGCAGGAGCATCAGTTGGTTGTCAATGATATTGTAGTTTCACATGCTCACAACTTTTTTATAATTGCCTCAGATGATTGTACAGTTACAATATGGGATAGTCGTAGACTAGAAAAAGACATCTCTTTCCATTCAAGATTAACTTATTCTATAGATGATGGTTGAACATTGCATGTCACAATGTTTGTGGGTGGATCCCAAGATGCTCTGGTATCAAGTAGAGGCACCATCAATGTGTTTTGTTTTGATTATGTACGAAGGGGAAGGGGCAGTGTCGAGAGATACTTTGGAATTTTGGACATTAATAAGAAAGAGACCTAGGGAGGAGCCGTTGGGTGTGCCTTACTGGGATCTTCAAGTCTTAAAACCCCTATTGTTTTAGGAACAACCAAACGTTTGTAGCAGTCCTCTCCCTACTTCCAAGTTCCCACAAGGAGAGAAACTTTCCAAGAAAGTGGGGCAATGAAAAATAGTTAAATTCAATGTGAAACTATGCCTAAAAAATCTTGGTAGACAAGCATCTTTAGAAGACATGATCAATTCTTTGATCTCTACAACAGAGCTTTCATGCAACATTTGTAACACCAGCATTTTGAAACTTGGTGTGGACAACTAAAACTAGGTGGGGCATAAGCCACCTCCATACTTTATGCCGTAAAGAAGATTGACGTTTTCATAAAGACTGGCACCTCATCAACCAACGTGCTTAGGAATCCTCATCCCCCACCTTTTGTTCAAGAGTGGAACAATTTTGGAGGAATATATTACAAGGTCATAAAGGTCCTTTGACATAGTTTTCGAAGGGCTTCATCTATTCCATCCCCAACATCTCCAAATAGGACTTGATGCATGGAGTTGCATTTTAAAAAACTAGTTTTTAGGGATCATTCTACAAATGACCTTATAAGAAAGCTTGTTTAGTTGATTTAACATGTTTGGTTAAGATCACTCCAAGTATGTTATTGTTATTGCTCATAGTTCCTCAAATCCCTCTAAAAGAAAAGGATTTTATTGACAAGTCTTTTACCAACAAACGCAATTGAGAGACCACTCTGACCTATTGGACAATGAATCTTTGAAATAGTTGTTGATGCCAGATCTCAGGCTTTTGGTCACTCCTCAAATTGCCATTTGTGAAAGTCAAACGCTATCTTCTATGTAGCCCACACATTTTTAGGGGAAGTTGAGGTTTAAAGCATGAAGGCCTTAGCACAATCAATTATGTCACAAAGTTGAAAGAGATCTTTGATACCCTAAATGTGTTGAGCATCTTGGATTATGTGATTGGATAAAAGTTACGATGGAACATCCCCCTCGTTTGCTTCTTATACCCATTTAGGAGAAAGAACAGATTCTTGAGTTGTTTTGTTGGGAATAACCAATCCCCCTTCATCCCTTGGTAAATTGAAAATATCACAAGCTACCAAAGGAAGCCCTTTCACCCAAATTTGCTTGCCACTTTGAACTCTTTCAGAAGAACCCTTCCAACTTGAAAACCATTCGTATGGCCTACTAACGTCACCTGTACAACTGTTGATGTCACATGTATGGATGTTGACATCGCATGTACGGATGTTGACATCACCTGTACGAATTGTACATATTGTTGACATCAACTGTACATACTGCTGACGTCACTTATACAGATTGTACTGACTGTTGGTGTCACATGTACAGACTATTGACGTCACTTGTACAGACTATACGGATTGTTGACGTCACAGACTACTGACGTCATCTGTACGGACTATATGGCCCCACACGTGTGGTTTGTTTCTACTCTTCCTCTCACACTTGCGGCCTGTTTCCCCTCTTTCTCGCATACGTGTGGCATCCTCTCCTTGGCTAAAAAATAGAAAAAATAAGGTCCAGAAACCCTAGGCCAAATTTTCCAAAGTGAAAAATTTCCAATGCTTAAATTGTCATCCCTATCTCTTTTGGCAGAAGTGGTCCCTCACTTATGCCAACTCCATAATGTCACAATGAGATGTGTTGGTGTCTTCTCACATTGCCTCTCTATTTATCGGAGCCTAATGAGTGAGTTTATGATCCCCTTCTAAAGTTTAAACTGAACATTAAATTAGAATTGTTTATTCCTTCATGTGAGTGTGAAGCTCCAACTCCGTACAAAGGGGGTTTTCACGAAATAAAAAAATTAAATTTGATTGCCAACAAAGATTCCCACATTCCCAACACCAAGGCCAATGCGGGATTACCTCTCGATGCTACAAGAAGTTAGAACATCAACACCAAACCCTACTAAGTGTGCAAAAATGATGCACTTCGTGGTGCACCCCAAATTCCATAATCAATCCAATTCAAGTTCACTCTAACTTTGAGACGAGGTGATGCAGAGTACCAACAACCAACAGAGAGCTGACGAGTGTTAAATATAATGTAACCTCAACAGTCTGATTGTACACTGCCAGCTTTCCTAGACAGTTGTACACTCGGTTCTTTATGTTCTTAATTTGCTTGAGCCTATTTAGCTCAGCTCTTTTCCCTCTTCTCATGTACTCTTTTCTCACATACTCAATATACTGAATACTATTTCTGCTACACTCTTTCTCTGTATTCTCTTCTTCTCATTTTATCATGGTATCAAAGCTTCAGACGTAAGCCTCTTCACAGAGTCTGGAGAGCAGCCCGATTCTAAGAAGCGCAGAGCTTAAACTGTCAACAAGAGCACGGGACGTAGATTCTTCACAAAGCTTGGAGAGAATTCCACTCAAAAGATCGTTCCAGACAACAACTGCGAGGAAGCAGAAGCTGCAGAAGGCAGAAACAATAAAGAATCGTGAGAATTTAAAGATCCGTGAAAGATTCGCGAAACACAGCTGCAGAAGGCAAAAAAAATTAAAGATACGTGAGTTCTTTAAAGAATTCGTGAAATTCTTTCCAATTCGTGAAAGATTCGCAAATTTGCTTCCTCGGGAGAAAGTCTTTGCAGAAGAAGCAAAGGACACGCTAAAGCAACAAAGGACAAGCAGACGCAGCCGTAAGATCAGTTCTGCTAATCGATTTGAGTCATTAATCAAGCTCAGAAAGGACGAGGAAAGAGCATAAAAGGCGAATGAGTTTCAGCCGTCAAATCAAGGCGAGAGCTACAGCAGCCGTCAGACCAAGAAAAGGTGCGCAGGGTTTAACCGCCAAAGATTTTCGAAATTTCGTGTATTCGGCGATTTTGTGCAAAGGTTGCAAAGGAGACAAGTCTCCCGAAGTCCCGAAATTATTGGGACCGTCCATCATCAGGGGACACATGGCAGAGATCCACGTACATCAGAAGATTTGCAAGGGAAGAGCCGCAGCGATCCTAACCGTTCATCGGGAGGGACTCATGGTGAGCGATCAGCATTTTGCTGACTCGCGACTCAAGGAAGTCAAAGGGAAAATTCGTGAAACTTGCGAAACGCGAAATCATGAAAAGATCTCACTCATTGATCGAGGAGAGATCTAGACCGTTGATCCAGTGCCATCGCGATTTCGGCTATCGATAAATCAAAGGTGAGAGTTCTGAGAACTCGCAACATGCTAAATCGCGATATAATNAGTCGTTGATTGAGGAGAGATCTCGACCGTTGATTGTCCAAGGAGAATTTTGGCATTTCGAGGATCGGGAGAACAAAGGTGAAAAGTCGTTCGACTTCGCGATATGTGAAATCCCGATACACTAAATCTCAACGAAATCTGGACCGTTAGATCCAGAGGAACGCGAACCATCAGATTTGGATGCCCCGAAATATCGACATTTCGAAAGTCGGGAATGTGAAGGAAGTTGTGACCCGGAAGTCGCGATACGTGAAATCGTGATTTGATCGCAGTCATCGATTGAAGGCACGATATTTCGAAGAAATTGTGGTCGTTAATCTCAAATCAACGAGGATCGTTGATCTTTGAGGCAAATTTGTGATTCGACAATTCGGCTATTTGAAGGCACAGATATCCTCAGCGTCAAAACGCCCGAAGCCCGAATCGTCTGTTTTTTCAGCCCACGGTCACATGAGAAGCTAAACGTCAGTTTTTTTTTAGCTCTCGCGTAAACTCAGAAATCCCAATTCCACCTTTAGAGGAGCTACGTTTGCTATAGTTGCACAAGAACAGAGCTCAGAGCTCTGAATCAACAGATTTTGCGCTCGGATAATCAAGTCTAGCCAGATCGAAGCTAAAGAAGTGGTCTACCCCGTGTTTTTCGGTCTAAAGTCACTGAGAGAACTTCACAGACCTGGTTTTACGTGCAGGAAACAAGTAAGCACGCAAATATTTAAAAAAAAAATTGTTGTTTAATTTTTCTTCTTCAAAGATGGCCACCTCGAGCAATTTAGGACCAACTCAAGGACCGATTCTTCTTGGAAAGAATTATGAGTTTTGGTCTCTTAGAATGAGATCCTTGTTGCAAGCACAAGAGTGTTGGGATCCAATGGATCTTGGATATGTGGAACCAAATCCAGCAGACCTTGCTGCCATGACCAACCAACAGAGAACTGCTCAAGCAACACAAAGGAATAAAGAAAATAAGTCAAAATTTTGGATTCAAAATTCAGTGGATGACTCGATTTTCGCAAAAATCACAGGCGTTGTTACTTCAAAACAGGCTTGGGACATCCTTAAATCCGCCTACCAAGGAAATGACAGGGTCAAAATAGTCAAACTACAGACTTTGAGGACACACTTTGAGAATTTAAAAATGACAGAGTTTGAAAATGTTGATCAGTTTATGACCAGAGTCATGGGAATCATAAACCAAATCAGATTGACTGGTGAAGCCATCCCTGATCAACGAATTGTTGAGAAAGTCCTCAGAATCTTACCAAAGAAATTTGAAATGGTTGTAACAGCCATCCTTGAATCTAAGGATCTATCAAATTTTTCAACAAATGAATTAATGGGTTCCCTATTGACACATGAGACTAGACTACATCTCGCAGATGAGTCAATCGTCAATGCCTTCAAAACTCAATTCTCCTTTAGCAAAGGGAGAGGCAGAGGAAGAGGCAGAGGTCATCAAGGAAGAGGGAGAAGTCCAAGTAACTTCCACTCAAATGAAGGTCACAGACAACAGAACCAAAATCATAATTTCCAAGGTTACAAACAACACAACCAGAATCAGAATTTCCAGCCTCAAAGAGGCAGAGGGCGAAGATCAAATGACAAATCAAGCATACAATGCTATTACTACAAAACGTTTGGTCACTATGAATCTGAATGCCGGAAGAAGAAAGCAGACCATCTCTCAGACAGAGCGCATGTCTCAAATGATGAAGGAGAAACCTCTGATGGTATGTTTCTCTCATGCCACAAGACTGAAGAACAACATAAAGATCTATGGTTGTTGGACAGTGGATGCAACAATCACATGACAGGTAACAAAGATTTACTCTCATGCATTGATTCTTCAATTTCATCTGATATCACACTTGGAAATGATTCTTTAGTCAAAGTTCAAGGAAAAGGAACTGTTCCTATTCTTACTAAACAAAATGTAAAGAAAGACATACACAATGTCTATCATGTTTCAGATCTGACACATAATCTGTTAAGTGTAGAACAACTCATTGAACATGGCTATAAGGTATTATTTGAAGGAGCATCATGTAGGATATATGATAAAAGCCCCAGCAGAAAATTGATTTCTGAAATCCACATGACCAGGAATAGAATGTTTCCCCTGACCCTCAAAACTGCAAATCTAATCAAATCATATGCACAAAGTGCATCCACCCCAAATGAAACCTTAGTTTGGCATACAAGATTTGGAAATCTACCCTTTCAGAGTCTAAGTCTTCTACATAAGCACTCCATGGTCAAAGGTCTCCCTGTCTTCAAAGAGCAAAATCCCCCATGTGAGTCTTGCATACTTGGAAAACATAAGAGAACTAGTTTTCCACAATCCTCCACTCAAGCCAAACAACATCTCGAACTCGTTCACACTGACCTATGTGGACCAATGCAAACAGAGTCAATAGGTGGTAGCTTTTATTTTCTAACGTTTATTGATGACTTTAGCAGGAAAATCTGGATCTATTTTCTCAGACACAAGTCTGAAACTTTTGCAAAATTCAAAGA